>RDPX01000251.1:467423-481281 GCA_003991215.1 Morbakka virulenta
CATACCACCTCTCCAAACTCTTCACAGGCTCCTCTTTCACAGTTGGCATGATTTCACCAGCAATTCTGAATTTTATTTGTTTTTGACGTCCTTTGACGAACGTGAGACTCCGAGACTTTTTTGCTTTAAAACGCATTCTTGAAACACATTCAGCATTGTTTGTTGGTCTTGTGTCAGCAATGTCACATCATCCATGAAAGCTTTTTGAGGGGACTGAACTCTGCCTACTTCTTCTGAACAGTCTGCTGATCTTAGTATCATTTCCATGACAAGCACAACCCAAATAACTGATATTGTGCAACCAGCCCCAATTCCCACTTCTAGCCGATGCCAGTCAGTTGTGAAATTTTCTGTTGTAAAGCGCATCCTGAACCTGCTGTAGTAATCTTCCATAACTCGTTTGATCTTATCGGGGATATGGAAAAAGTCCATGGCTGCAAAGAGAAGTTCATGCGGCACAGAACCGTATGCATTTGCTAGATCCAACCATACAACATTCAAGTCCTTTTTCTCTGTATCAAATAAATTTATTACAAAAAAGGCATCCTAAAATGAAATAGGATAAGAATAAAAAGAAATACCACAATTCTGAAACCTTAGAGCAGTTCTGTTCTCTTTCAGTTGTGAATATTGCCCTTTAAACAGAAATTAAAGGAACCAACTTGAGGTTGTAGAAATGTAGCCACTGAAAAGAATTTTGAGAATTCAAGGACGGAACATTTTACGAATGAAGAGGTGTGAAAGAGAACTGTGGATCACAGCAATGAACAGAAGAAAGTAACATTCTGAATCATATCATGAGGAATAACCGAATGGAAAATTCGGGTATAACTAGGAAAATCGAGGGCTACATGCAAAGAGGAAGACCAAAAACTGGATATTTGTATCGTTTTAAACAAAAAATGAGTACAAACTAGAAAAGAGACAAGAGTTTACAAGGAATCCATGAGAGAGAAAAAACGCCAACTTAATCGCCAGGATCAACAGACATGGCAGACATGGAATGAGTCTTTCAACAACATCAATACCGAGTGGCGAATCACTCAAAAAAGTCTTGCACGCTTTGTGAAAAAAATCACCAAAAAAAGTCAATAAAATCATTAAAATCACAAGATAAATCATAAGAGTCAGTCGAAATAACAAAAAATTCACCAAAATCACAGACATGTTGCAAATAATCACTAAAAATAGTATCGAATTTTTTAACTGAAAAAAAGACAAAAACAGGTGATAACTCGAGAACAATCTTCCCATCCATTGTTGATTGTTTTCGATATTTTTGATGACAGATGATTGAAAAACATCTGCTAAATTTCATTTGTCAATTTTCGCCCCACGTGCAGTCGATTTCTCCGGAATGTTCACATTACAGATGCTGGATTTCCCACATTGTACTAAGTTCATAGTTATATTATGCATTTAATCCTTGAAGCACGTGTTTTATCCCAAATTTGTTAGCGAAAGTTGAAATTCGGCCATGGAAAGGGTACAGAAAGTGAAAAAGCTGCTGCAAGCAAGTTTTTAGTGTAATTCAAGGAGCTGTCATGGGGACCAAGCACCACTTGTTAAAATTTTTGGACTTTGGGGTGTAGTCCCAATTTAGAGACGGATTTTATTTTAATAGGTCTATCTTAAATTTCCGATGGGTACAGTGGAATAGTCAAAGGTACACCACGCTTGTCCAAACTATTTCACAGGATACCCTTTCCTCCGACTTTCTAAGTAGTAAAAAGACTTTTTTCAAGGAAGTTTTTCCAAAGAAACCCCTGATAAATTTCTTTAAGTCGTGCAAAATTCAGTAATATACAAATATCTTACACAAACATGATAAAAACCCAAAGAAAAAATTACGGAAGAGACACGACTATGTACTATCCCTGTTCTGAAATGTGGTACGAGTGGATGATAAATATTGCTGAGAGAGATTGTACTTGAGTTTTTTTCACTGGAGTCTGTGTATTTGTGATTGTATGTATTCACGTATCCTTTTCCCAAAAGGTGGAAGCATGTCCCCCGTCACTGAACCCCAAGATAGGGCAAGAGCTGGGTACAGAAAGTAGTTTAGTAGTGAGGGGAAAACTGATTTACATGCAACTTTAAGCTTTGCTGCCTGTTTGAAGGTTGTCTGATATATTTAGGAAAAAGCAAAACTTGTCATAATTTGTAATCCCCCCTGACGCTTTGCAAAATTTCTTTCTATTTTTAGTGTCTAATAGCTTTCAAATTTCACCTAGACATGTTACTTACTCTTTTTTTTAATTTAACCTTTTTAACTGATTACCTTTTGCTAAGTGATATCCATTGTTGTGAAGTTAATATCTCTTATCAAAATTTTGCTATGCCAAAGCTAGAAGGCTGTAATGCGTTCAACTTAACTACAGTGTTTAAGGAAAGAAAATTTCATGCTCAGAGTAGCAATATAAGGTTTCGTGACCCTATGAGATCCACGAAATAAACTAAAATGCTGCAGCCATGTTTGCATTGTATAAAAATGTTTATGTATTTGAGGCTGACTAATCACTCTACTAATTTTCTCTATTTATAAACTGAGCGATCTCCTAGAACCACTATATTTCCTATCTGCATACAAAAAAAAACTGAGATAAAACTTTTAGGTGACATCTGACATACAACTGTTGAAAGTATGAAACGAGAATGTGGAATTCCAGATAGCTCTCTTTTCGACAAAGCTCTCTTGTGACAAGGTTTATTTCGAAGAGGTCAATTTCAAACAACACTTCTTATGGGGTGCAAGGTTAATTTCAAAGAATTGGACCGTTTGGCACCTTTTGGCTATCATAGTGACCTCACTTCCCTTCATTTTCGCTTAAAGTTAAAAATAAGGCATTAATCACTAGGAAGAGGCACAGGTAGCAATCAGACGACTTGGCCAGTTAGACGTTCGCCAAGACATGCTTAACACGGCCACTGAACGAGTTATCTCCACGTTTTATGTAACGACTTAAAAAATCTTTTTTGTTCCGGAATTAAATACACTTTTACGTTTGCTTTGTTTATCACAGCCCATCAAATGATGTTTGACGCTTTTAGGCTCCCATTTATTTTTCCAGTTCGGTACATCCACAAAACAAATACACCTGAAATCTCTTAAACGCCTTACAGTCGGCTGTCTGCTATAAATAGTTTTATAGGGTACAGTGTCACCTATGTTGATATTGTATGATAAACCGGCAAAGTGTAAGATTGCACTGGCAGCTTCAACTATGGTTCTGTTTTTCCTTTTGCAACACCATTCTGTTGGGGTGTATAACCAATTGATATCCGATTCCAAATGCCTTATGAATTAAAAAATTCTGTCATCCTGTTGTTCTCGTATTCACCTCTATTGCTTGATCTTAAGCTTTTAACCTCTTAACTGGCCTGGCTTTCCATCTTACGACAAAATCTTTAAAATGCTCAACAACTTCTATCTTCTTCGTCATGAAATAAACAACAGTGGACCTTGAGAAGTCGTCAAAAAAGTTACAAAATAACCCCTTTCCCTCTTAAAGCTCCATCTGACCGCAAACGTCACTATGGATCAAGCCTTAAATAAGTGATGCTTGACGACTTCCTTTTTTGGGAAACGGCTTTCTCGACTGTTTTTCAAACATGCAACGCTCACGAATCATGCATTTATCTTTCCCACTTTTATTTAAACCATTAATAATGGCCTCTTTGTTCATCTTCTTAAAGGTTTCGTGTTAGTTCATCTTTTGTGCCATGATGTTAAAGAATATAATGTCTCCACAACGGAAGCTGATTCAGCTCCGCTCATCACATGACCATCAAGTCTGAAAAGGTTCTCCCTTGACTGTAGTTTCGCTGTGGCAACTACCTTACTAATGCCTCGTTTTTTAACATTACATTTATCATCACAAAACATTACTGAAAACCCTGTTATAGAAATAATATTTCTAACACACATTCATTGTTAGCAATTCTAACTTTCTCCGGAATTTCAAGATCATTATATGAAAAGTAAAACCCTTCATCACAACACATATGTTGAGATCTCCCGCACTCAACATACCACGCTTTCCATTGATTCGTTTGTTCATTTGGCACAAATGTCGCAGCAATAAGAGCATTATTATACTCTTAGAACTTGAAAATTGAGCAGTATGTGAATCTTTTTTCGTTACGTTAGAATAGCAATTCTTTGCAATATGACCTTCTTTTCCGCATTGAAAGCAATTCATAGGTGCATGACGATTATGACGCTTATTCGATGTATACTGTGCATTGCTACTAAAGGGGAATCGACCCTTTCTACCAGAGAACAATACATCTTTCGTTTCCCGATATAATCTCTTGTCCTTTCTTTTCTGCTCCTCCTTAACCACTCTATATTGTAGAGTGGATAACGATAAATTTTTATTTAGTTGGTAAGATTAAGTAAAAGTTCCCAAACCTGACTCCAACCGAAATTAACTGGTCAACAATTTCCTTTTGTTTGTTAATATGACTTAGCATATCCACTCCCTCTTCTTTGACGGCGTCGTTATAGTGTTTTTTGTTCCTACATTTCCTCAGATGTATTCAAAGTCCATGACGAATGATAACTCCAAATCGTACAAATGAAGATTTATCTTCCCTTGCGCTCGTCTTGTGTGTTATACTTGTGCTCGTCAACTACCCAAAGATCGTCACTTGTAAGAAGAATCTCCATACAGTGCTTTCCCATATAAAATCCATCCCTGCGAAATTTGTTCTTCTTCAATCAAATGTCATATTGCGCATCGTTGTTGTTTGCCATGAATTCAAATTATAATTTAAGCATTACAGCAATTCTGGGCTCATTTCCTGGAAAATTTCGTTGCGTCACTCAAAATTCAGTAATATACGAATAGTTATACAGATATGATAGAAACAAAACGACTTCCTAGTACTACTATATTTGTTATCGGAATACAAAAAGACTGAGATACAACTTCGTGGTGACACCTGATTCTTATGACTTCAGTGATTTATGCCACAGACTCATAATGGTTGGCGTACAATAAAACTTAATTTTAACAATTCCTTCATGAAGTATTACAACTGGACACTGAAGAAATGTTTCCATTGTACATATTTTGGCTCCTAGATGAAATTGCAGCATAATATCAACGTCTTGGGGTCCTCTCAAGCCAACCCAGGGCCTGGTGCAATATTTCCCTCGTGCCTCTTACTCTCCCCGGGCCTGTGCATATTAATGAATTCTCAATAAATTCCCTTTGCCCATTCCTTTTCAAAAATATCAACAAATTTGTTTAATGTTTCAAACCATAAATTTGCCATAAATTTCAGAGATAGCTGCATTGAATAACAATAACGTTTGGAATATTTGTGGAAAAACCTCAGCTATTAAGAATTTTGTCCGGTCTTGAACCATCTTTTCCATTTTTTCCTGTGGCCATAGGATCCCAAAGGCAAAATACAAAATTGCCAAAAGCAAAAGAAAATACAAAAAACAATATCTGGAGCAAAAATGTATTTTCTGTCACAGTTGACGAGGTCAAAAGCACTGAGCTCCATTGGTGCACGAAAGAGGGTTACTCAGCAATTGACAAATTTCCATTCACAAAAGAATCTGAACATGCAAAGATTCTCTAATGTGCTGAATGTAAAACAAATCGGTCATGCCACACAACTAGGGCGCTGCTTCGTTTTTAAATGCACAACGTTATATGATAAAGTTATTTTGGATGAATGAAAGGAAAGAGCAAAGGCAAACACTGCGGCAATCATTGGCAATAAACATTAAATCAGTAAGCCCACACCTAAAAATAGGATCTGAATACACATCCAAACAACAACGCTTGCTTGCAACCTCTGTCGAAACATTCATCACTATCGTCAATGAACATGGAATTTTGTTCTTTTAGCAGAGTTGGGTACAGTGACCAAGGCTTAAAAATCCTCAACACTATTCCCTGAGCAACAGCAGCATCATCCAATTTATCTAATTATGTACAGCTCAGTGGAACTAGTCACAGTGACTTAGAAATCAACCCAATTGTTCAGTTGGGCGTATTTGATACAGGCATCGAGGTTCAAAAAAACTTGCACCTGCCAGTTAGTCATCTCGGAACTTCCAGCGCAAGAATGTGTTAATAAAAGTTGCAAATCCGTCCAGTGAGATCAAAGACATGGACGTCTTTGATATTAAGCCAATTGCTGACTGCATTGACAAACCAGAAAAACATTTATGTGGCTTCCTGGAGACGTTTCATACAGGCTGTGTTAGCACTAAACCCATGCTGCTGTACAAAATTTCAAAAATTATTGCAAGAAATCATCCAAACAAGGATATCGATGTAAACATGTTGTGAAAGAAATTGTGTCATCACTCCTTCGTCTCATTAGAAAGGCAGGTTTTGAATTTTTATATGCAAATTTCAACAATGGTCTTTCATCATTGCAACTATCAGCAGAATCCTATCAAAAAGGGGCTCAACCTTGGAGAGGAAATTTTGTTTTGATGCAGTTAAAGTGCGTTTGAAAAAAGTAATTGTCCAGCATATTTGCAAGTACGAATTGAATATGACCCAGTATCAGACAGGTGCAACTGCCTATCTTTGGAAGACCGGCTACCAATCTGTGATCCTTAAATCTTCAATATATTTGAAGCTTTGAAGGAAGCCAACTTAAAAGTGATAGCTGTAGAGTATGCTCATTTGATTGCTGGCCGACCAGTTACACCTATACCTGCCTATAATTTTTTCATATTAGGTACTGGTGCAAAATGTGCCCACCATTTCGTAATAAATGGATGCAATCACACCCAAAGGGAATTTTACATACGAAATATTTACATTGTATCGTTTGGTGCTGATGGCGTGGGACCATTTTTGAAAGCAATGATAAATGAAAGCCAGTTCTTTGTCAGAAGTGAAATTGGGAATTTATCTAACAATTTTAGTTGCAGTTTTTTATTTTTTTTATGTTTTTTCATAAAAGCATTGACCTATTGCTCAAATCCTGTGTGCTCAACTGTTTAGAGGAGTTGAATAAGATCTAAAGATCAATAGTAACAGTACTGGTTTCGAAAATCGTAAAAGATATTCAAGATGGGTTTTGAATAAAGAACTTTGTCCCGAGAAGAGAATTATTGTTACATGGGTCAGTCTGTGCTTTGTGTGCATTAGACGTTGTTGGCTGCAAAAACCTTTTTACAAAGAGAAAGAAATAATCCTGACAAGTAATGCATATGATTGCTTTGAGATCATCTGCCATCTTCTTGTTAGTGTAATTGACAAGGTGAAAACGGAGAACTTCCTCCTGAAACACTGCACATTTGGCTTTTCAGGATATCAAGATTGCGTGGAGACCTTTTGAGTATTGCATTCAATGACATCTATGTTTTCAACCTTATTGAATTTTTCAATGAAAGTAAATTTTCGGCGAGTGGATAAATTAAATTATTTGTCCACTGTTGAATCTTTGGAAAATATCATATTTCCAAGAGTTCAAAAGCTTCTTCTTCAACTAAAAGAGGTAAGTAAGAACACACCAAGACTTTGCCATTGGTTTATCCAACTCATCTGGGATGGTTTTAGATTGCTATGAAATAAAGTGTTAATACGTTCTTCATGTATACATGAATTCATTATGGAAGAAGAAAATAAAGAAGGAAGAATTTCCGGAAGGAGTAAAAAACACGTGTTTGACACGTAGTGGGATAGTTCATGTAAATGAAGATCTGTCTAATTTGCATTTCTCAAAATCATCTGAAACTGGAATAGTCATGTTTCAGCCAACCCATGAAGGACTCTCCTCAAAACATAGGACCTAACCTATTAAAAAATATATAACTTTTCCTTTTGTTAAATACAATACACAATTTGTGTGCAAAATAATACCTCTTTGCCTCATTCGCCAAAATTTGTTAATCCGATCTGAGCAGCCTGATCATATCTTTGCAGTGAAAACTATAGGCAAGGACAATGGTCACCATACTTTCTTAGGAGACGTGTATTTTTCATAGAGTTGACGAAAACAACAACATTTCTCTTGAGGAGGTCTGTTCAGTTCTCTTATTTTAAAGGGACAACGCGTGTTTAGCAATATTCAAGTACCTATATTCTTCCTGTTAAAGAAAGTGAGAGAACTATAGGGCTTTCTGCAACTGGTATGCCCTCACAAAAGCTGATAAAGGAAAAATATTTTCAAACCCCTTAACGGCTTTACGCCGGGATATATTAACATTCAGAACTATCATGAAACTGTTGATAATGCACTGCTGTTCAGCAAAGAAGACTATTCATTCCCAATAACAACAGAAGCAATGGATGCAGGTTTACATGGATGGAGTGTCACATTGTCTGGTCCCAGGGATTTTATTAATGTATGAAAATCATTTCACATTTTTTTGTTTGCGATTTACAAATGGTTTGAACCTGCTCATCTCAATTCCTTTTTCTATAATGTTATGCCTGTATTCTATATTGTATCTAAGTCATGAAGATATAAACTAAATGGAATAGTACAATCTTTTGTTGACAGTTTTTTAAACACATGGTGAAAATGTTAAGATGTAAATATACTGTTATAAACAAGGCAGGTTGTTTTATCCCTTTTAGTTCCAATATGAAGCTTCTGAAGTGTTTTCCTCTCTAATAGATATTGAGCTTGACGAATTATGAAATCACATTTATTTTACCGTATTTAGAGTTACACTTGCAAAGGCTTTTCCGTAACATGAAACCTGTCTGGACAGCATTTTTCCATTTTAAGGAACACTGTAGTGACATTTTTCATCTAGTCATAATCAGGAATGTTCAGTATTATTAACTTTTTTAATTTTATTAATTTCATATTGCTAGAAAATGTTGAGTTGTGCAGAGAAGTAAATAAAAAATTGCGGAAGGTGTACTGAGGAAATATTCAAGCATGGCAAAATGACTAAATCTTATTTTCTACAATTTTTACAGAATTTTCTGATGCCTCCCAACCATTCACCTTTTAGTGGATATTTATCACACACTTTGTTTCTTACCAAATGACCACCTGTGCATCACATTATGCACAAACTCAAAAAAGGATCTATCTGCCACAAGCTTACTTTTATAAAATTTTGAATAAGTTGTGTTGTATATGAGACTTTAGTTTGGAGTGGTCTGTCCTTGATTATTTATTTTTACAAACTTCAATTTTTATCACCTTTATTAATTCTTATGATGAAAACATTAATAAAAAGTTTACGAATCACAAAGAATTACAAAAATCACAAAAAACCCATAAAAATCACTGGAAAACCATTGTGATTTTTTTTCTTCACCCTCTTTCGGCTGCTCCCTTTAGGGTTTGTCACAGCATTTCAGTCTCCTCCATTTTTAACGGTCTGCCGCACCTTCCATCTGTACACCTGCTGCTGTCATGTCTTCTCCCAGCATGTCCATGTACCTCCTTTTTTTTCTTTCCCGTTTCCAACATTCTTCTTCCAACATAGTCTTCTTCCCCGCCTAGTGACATTTCCAAACCACCTAAGCATTGCCTCTCTTTGCTTATCCCCTTTCTCCTTATGTGCTATGTAGCCCTTATGTACTCGTTCCGGATTCTGTCTAACCGAATCCCCTTAAGGGACCANACCCTCTTTCGGCTGCTCCCTTTAGGGTTTGTCACAGCATTTCAGTCTCCTCCATTTTTAACGGTCTGCCGCACCTTCCATCTGTACACCTGCTGCTGTCATGTCTTCTCCCAGCATGTCCATGTACCTCCTTTTTTTTCTTTCCCGTTTCCAACATTCTTCTTCCAACATAGTCTTCTTCCCCGCCTAGTGACATTTCCAAACCACCTAAGCATTGCCTCTCTTTGCTTATCCCCTTTCTCCTTATGTGCTATGTAGCCCTTATGTACTCGTTCCGGATTCTGTCTAACCGAATCCCCTTAAGGGACCACCGGCGTATTCCTAGCTCTGCGACTTCTAATTTGTCTTCCTGCTTTTTGGGTGTTGCCACTGTCTCTAGCCCATCAGTAATGCTGGTCTTACAACAGTATTGTAGCTTTTTCGTTATATTTTAGCAGATATCCTTTTGTTGCATGTTAATCCTATTACTTTTCTCCATCCGCTTCATGCCGCCTCTACTCGCTTTTTTACCACACTGTTGCAATATTCATCCCTCTCCACCGTGAACCCGTGGCATTTTAAGTCATCACCCTTCTCTACTTCTGTTCCCTCCATTCTTTTATATCATCCTCATTTCTTCCATTTAAAACCAAATATTCTATTCTTGCTCTCCTTACTTTCACTTATCTTTTCTCCACAGCATCACACCATTTTTCTATCTGTTCCTCTGCCTCATTTCTTTTTTCATTACACACATATTGTCCTTGTACACTGGGATCAGCACACTTGTCCTCCATTCATCTGGCATCTTTTCGCATGCAAGGATCTGGCCGAAGAGATTCGTGAGTACCTCTAAACCCTGGCTGTCAAGACATTTTAAGGCTTCAATAGGGATATTGTCTTGGCTTACTGCATATCCATTTTCTTTCTCTTCGATGGCTTTTTGACTTCACGTATATCTATCTACTCAACACGGTCAATGGTCCTCTCTACTTCCTCGTCCCTTGCCTCCCTAGGACTTTCAGTATTCATCAGATTTTCAATGTAGTTTTTCAACCTATGCAATACACCTTCTTTTCCTGTGAGTAGCGTTCCGTCTGCATCATTGATAACTCTAACATGATGAGTATCGTAGCTTTCCTTCTTTGTGCTTAGTTTGTGGTATAAATCCCTGAATGCTTCTTCGTTCGCCTTAGCTACTTCTTGCACAGCTTGCATTCGACGCTCATTGTATTCCCTTTTATCATCTCGCTGCTTGAATGATCTAACCTTTTCTTTGCTACCTTCTTTTTTTGGATACCTTTCTGCACTGCATTATTCCACCATCATGTCTCTTTTTCCTTTTTCATATCCCTTGTACTCACTCCCAAGACAATCTTGACCGTTCCCCGTATTTTTTCTGAGATTTGCAAACAGTTACTAAAAGCCTTTGTGTCTGGGCGGCTATTTCTAATGGCTCGCGGTTGAAGCTTTCCCTGTACCCTGGATCCTCAATTTTCACCACTTTAACCTTTGCTCTACTGTTCTCTCGTGTCTCTTATGGTCTGTGATACTTAGCTTGCATAAACTCGCCTTATGGTGTGTAGGTGCACACTCGTCTCCTTGGACCTTGCAGTCACTAACTTCTTTTAGGTATACTTTTCGATGGAACAGGTTGTAAACTTGTGTGTATCTTCTCCCACTTTTATGTTATTCTCTGCTTTTCTCTTTCCTTAAAATACGTATTACGCACAATACGCTTTCTTCCTTCCTTTCTTCTGGCGTGGCCATATCTTCCCACCTCAGCTGCGTCACCTATGTTCCCTTGACTGACATGTCCATTGAAACCTGACCTAACAAAACGTCTCTCTCATTTAGGTATTCTCGTGATGCTAGTATCAATGTCCCTCATAAATTACACTCTCTCTTCCCATGGACATTCCACGTGTGGTCCGTATGTACTAACTACATTCATCATTTGCCCTTCAATCTCTAAATTCGTGCTTGTCATCCTGTCAGATACACTTTCTACCTCTAAAACGCTCTCTGAATAAAATTATTTTTTAACTATGGCAACGCCATTCCTTTTATTGACTTACCGTAATAGAAAAACTTGTCGCTATCTCCGAGGTATCTTGCTTGCTTCCTTTCCATTTCGTTTCCTTGTATGTATGTATGTATTTATTCGCCACTAACAAAANGACTTACCGTAATAGAAAAATTTTGCGCTATCTCCGAGGTATCTTGCTTGCTTCCTTTCCATTTCGTTTCCTTGTATGTATGTATGTATTTATTCGCCACTAACAAAAAAAAATACAAATGTTCAAAGGTAAATGGTAAAAATCTAATACATGATGTTATCCAAAATAGTTAAAAAATAAGACTAAACAGAAACAAAAAAGAACGAAACAAACAGGCGGGACGGTAATCTAGAGAAACGGTGGCAGGGGTAGCATAATACAGATCATGAAGACCTTATTTTCATTATGTACACGTCGGTACTCTTTTACATAAAATCTGCAATCACTTGTCCTTTTCGATTCGTTGTCCTTACATGCAGTGTGCTAACCCTCAACGATCCCTGGTTTACTTTGGTTTTCTCACGTCTTTCTCTACTTTTTCTGCCTTCTCTTTTCTTCCTCTGTTTTCCAGCAGTAGCATAGTTTTCGGCACCACCCTGCTGGCTGGGGGTATTGGCAGTCGTTGGTAACCCCGGCCTCGACAGATTCGGTTTCACGTAGAGACTATAATTTTGCATCTTGTTAGTTTGGCAAGTTTTCTAAGGCCGGATGCCCTTTCTGATGCCAACTACGGCTATCGGAGGTGTGTATAAGGACTTACTCACAAGCCACCGAGTGGCCATCCCTGAAAGGTGATCTCAACAAGGAAATTCATGCGCCCAGGAATGCTCTGCCACTACTCAGGCAAGACGGGCCAACAGCATGAAGGCTCTATACCCCTGGGAGGGGTGGCTTTCCGGGTGGTAAAACTTCTCAAAGGGTAACCTAGTGACTATACAAAGGAGGGTTGTTAATTCCATGAAGTTCAAGGTGAACCTGCATGCCCAAAATCAGTGTGATTTTTTAAATCACAAACCTTTAGTAATTTTTTCTTCGAGTGATATACCCCTGGCATAGTGCAGTTAGTTTTGATGTCATCTAATAAGGGAGACAACTTATGAACAGCAAGAATATCTTTTTTGCTCTACTCTAATGTCAATTTTACGTTCACCAAATTATTATTATTATTATTATTATTATTATTTCTATCTTTATATGGGATGATACAATTCAGTTGTTTAATATAAAAATATAATAAACACTGCTGTCAACATTTGTCTTCTTAATGAAAAACTCTTTCTGGGTCTATTTAAAAACAACACGTTTTTCGTCTTCTCCATATCGCACACAAAAGCTGGATGCTCATTACTTAAGAAAACCCCAAACTATTGCCTTAACAAAAAATTCCCCAGTTTTAATTAGCAATTTTTTGTTTAGATTGCATTAATGAAAGATCAAATAGCTCAGCACCATTTTGACCGCCGGTCTTCGAGTTACCATCAGAAAAATTAGGAAATAAGCAACGTTCACCATAGACCAACAAAATAGTAACATCTTCCTGACTTTTATGATATAAAATTGAAGCAATATTTATTTTGATCTTATAAAGTGTATTCGAAATCTTTACCTTGTCATCATCAGGTGTCGATGTAACAAAGAATGTAGCAGTCATTGTTGAAAACAAAATAGATTTTTTGTATGAAAACAAAAGCTTGAAGACTCAAGGAAAACTTTTATCAAAAATAGAAATGTTATTTATTTGAGGCCTTAAAATCAGTTATTATAAATCGAGGTAGCCGTTTTATATTTTTCTCACCTTTCTCACCTTTCTCCGCCGTCTCCTGTTCGGGTAGCGGGTGCAGACCAACGCTTAACCACTCCCTTTCATTTTGTCCTGTCAAGAGCATCGTCCTTCTGCAGGCTACACACTTGCAGGTCCTTTTTGATGGTATCCTCCCACCTATGTTTGGGTCTACCTCGCTTTCGTTTCCCACTCATCTTCATCAAATAAGATCTTCTCAAGTCAGAGTCCTCTTCCCTACGGCTCACATGTCCGAACCACTCCAGACGTTTCTTCCTCATTAACTCCGTGATCGATGGTATTCCCGCTTCTTTCCTGATGTCCTCCTTCCTTCTGTGCTCTTCAAGACTGATCTGTAGACAATACCTTATCATTCTCATCTCACAGGCGCTGATCTTATTCGCCAAATTCTCCGTTATTGGCCAGCTCTCACATCCATACATCAACGCAGGGCGAATGACTGTT
>RDPX01000251.1:529278-554369 GCA_003991215.1 Morbakka virulenta
AGAAAGAGATTGAGTCAACACCGAAGCATGACATGTTGATCGTTATGGGAGACGCAAATGCCAAAGTGGGTTGTGGTTGTAACAACAAAAACCATGACAAAGGTTTAGGGAAAGAAGGCTTAGGCATCATGAATGAGAATGGTGAAAGACTTATTGAGTTATGTGTAGAAAACGATATAGTGATTGGAAGCACATACTTTAAGCAAAAAAACATTCAGAAATACACATGGACCTCACCAAACAACAGAGGCAAAAACCAAAGTGATCATTTCATCATCAATGGTAGATGTAGGAGGTCTCTCGCTGATATACGAACCATGAGGGGTGCAGATGCTGGAACTGACCATACCCTTGTGGTCGTAAAGCAAAGGCTTTCAAAACACAATCTCAACACCAGCAGAAGGGCAACATTCAGCACTGCACATTTGAAACAAAAAGACATCCAAAAGCAATTCGCAGTAGAGTTGAAAAAAAGGTTTGAAGCACTGGAAGAGAGCATGGAAACAGCCATGGAAGAGGCAAACATACAAAAAGAATTGGAAGATTTCACCACAATCTACACGGAGACAGCTGAAAAGATCCTGGGTAGGAAAAGGAAGGAGCGTAAAGAATGGATAAGCAGTGAAACTTGGAAAGCTACAGACGAAAGGAAGAAAATGGAAAATGAGATGAACTGTGCAAGATCAGAGAGAATTCGTGCTATCAAAAAACAGAAGTATAGTGAGATGGACAAGAGTGTAAAGAAAAAGGTCAGAGCACATAAATATAAGATGATAAATGAACGCGCTGAGGAAGCGGGGCATGTAGCAAAAAACAATGACATGGGAACTCTGTACAGGATTATGAAGCTATTGTGCAACAAGAAAAAGCAATCAGCAACTGATGTGAGAGACAAAACTGTTAAGATACTCATTGAAGATCGACAGATACTTCAAAGATGGAAAGAACACTTCAAAGAAGTATTAAATGTTGAGAATGAATGTGACAAAAATGTAGAGGAAGATGAGTTTGAGAGCAGTAATGTCGAAATCATCGAAGAAATCAACACAGGGCCCTTCACAGAAGAGGAAGTCAAGATAGCAGTAAAAAAGTTGAAGAGCAATAAAGCAGCAGGAGTAGATAACATCAGCAGAGAAATGTTAAAAGCTGGAAGCAAGATCACATACAAGAGATTGCTACACATGTTGGACAAAGTGAGAGAGAACATCAATATACCAAGTGACTGGAAGAAATCAATGATAGCTAAAATAAAAAAAGAAAGGTGACCTTACCAAATGCGACAATAGTAGAGGAATATCCCAGCTCCATACCTGGGAAAGTCTTCTGCAGAGTTGTTTTAGAAAGAATCAGGACAGGAGCAGGCAGCATATAGAAAAGGACACAGGACAGCTGAGCAGATTTTCATACTTCGAAATATTGTCGAACAGTGCATTGAGTGGCAAATATCACTGTACATTAACTTTATTGACTTTCGTAAAGCTTTTGATAGCATTGACAGAGAGAAACTCTGGAAGATTCTGAAGTTTTACGAAGTTCCAGATCCCTTCATAGATATCATAAAGGAAATGTACAGAGGAAGTAGTAGTTGCGTCATTAACAACGGGCAGACATCAGAGTGGTTCTCTGTAAAAACTGGAGTTTGACAAGGCTGTGTGATGTCATGCTTCCTCTTCATTATTGCTGTAGATTGGATCATGAGGAAAGCAAGAATGGCAAAGAAAACAGGAGTAAGATGGAAGTTTACCACCCAGCTTTAAGATTTAGACTCTGCAGACGATATCGCCCTCCTATCCAGCAAGCACCAACATATGCAGGAGAAAACTGAAAACTTATGTTAATATGTTGAAAACATCGGTCTCAAAATCAACACAGACAAGAACAAGGTGTTGAGACTTAATCACAAGGAAAACCTCCCAAATGAGATCAAGGGTAGAAGTGTTGAAGACGTGGACACCTTCACATACCTCGGTGCCATAATAAACAAAACAAGAGGATCCACTGAAGTTACACACATAGGCTCAGTCTAGCAAGAAATGGGTTTGCCATGCTTAACCCACCCTGGAAGTCAAACCAATACAGTAGTAAGACCAAGGTTCTAGTGTATAACAGCAAGGTAATGTCCGTGCTACTCTATGGAGGAGAGATGTGGAAACTAAATAAAAATGATGTCACCAGATTAGAAATATTTCAGAGAAAATATCTGAAAAGGATTCTCCGTATCTTCTGGCCCACAAAAATCACAAACAACGACCTCTACCTTATAACGAAGACCAGGTTCAGTAGGAGAGATAATAAGGTGCAGGAGATGAAGATGGATTGGACACACTCTGAGAAAGCCACAAAATGATAGCTGCAGAGTAGCCTTAACATGGACACCAGAGGGAAAAGAAAGAGAGGACGCCCGCGAACAACATGGCCGAGGAATGCAGAAGTAGAAAGAAATGACCTGGGATGGCAAACATGGAACGAAGTTGGGAACATAGCATAAGACAGAGAGCGATGGCAGAGGATGCTGTCGAGCCTTATGAGCCTGCCATTGCTCGAAGAGGATAAGTAAGTATATATATATATATATATATATATATATATATATATATATGTGTGTGTGTGTGTGTGTGTGTGTGTTAGCTGGATCTGTTCATTGCTGTTTTTGCTGCAGATTTTATTTTGAAAAGATTTTTTCTTCAGCAATACCTAGACAGAAATACAACCCATTAAAGTTAAAACGTTGTCTTGTTGGTCCAGTAAACAAGAATCATAATATAAGCATAACAAAAATTCCTTTAAAACTTTGGTTGAAAAAAACATTCAGTGTCATGAAAATGAGAAGAAACCTTCGTCTATAGTTTTAAGATCATAAAAGCTATTTATAGATTAAATGTATAAAGGAAAATAATTGAAAATTTGTACAGCACTAAAATAGAAAAACAACGAAAGTATTTTCATTTTCATTAGCCATTTAGTTGTTTTAACATACTTTTTTAGTTGGCTTACTCTCTTTGTTAGCTTTCCGGGATTTGGGGTGAACCCAAGATTAAATTTCACCCTGTGTCGTTAACCTGTGCACAAAAGGATGCCGGGAAATTAAACTTTGTTCGTCTGTTCGCCATTTACCTAAAGTGTTCAAGATGTCGCTGTTGAACGATGATCTAAGTTTGATATAGAAGAAACAAAATAACACTTTAGGTAATATTCTTCTTCTTTATTTGCGGGTGGACTAGCAGGACAGCATGTCAACGAGCGGCGGAAGTGGCGATGAAGAGGATGCAGTCGAGGACTACCGCTCCTCGTTAGAAGACCTCACATTCAATTCAAAACCTCTGATAAATGTGTTAACGATGCTGGCTGAAGAAAACATTATACTTGGAGATGCTATTGTAAAAACAATTAAAGAAAGAATAGAAAAGGTACAAGGACGTTAAAGATTGTCACTTCTAGGTTTGTTTGACATCATTAGCAATCGCTGTCAACCGTTTCAATAATTAAATCATTAATGATCTTCATTCTTCACTTTGTTCTCGAGTCTTGATCTTGGACTAAAGGGGGTTGGAAGGCACAGTAACTCTGCCTGTCGGTTTCTTAATAATTTTTTCAGGTCGTCATCAATGTAATATTTAAAACTTTTAAATTTTTTGTGGTCTAATGTGTTATTTTTTTTAAATTTGTATTTATGTGATGTTATTAGTATATTGCTACGTAATCGACAGGTATGTTTTTTTTGTTTTTAGTTATTAAAAATGTCGAGCTTAGTAAAGTAAATTTGGATTTCGTTATGACTTCATTGAAGATTAAATTGAAATAAAGGGCGAGGGAGTATCAATCGTGAAAAGATGTGACGACGGATAATATCCATTGAAACCCATTACTAGATGAGATTGGTAGGACTGCTTTAGTAAAGGTATAATCATGGCAAAACGATCCTTAACTCGATCCCTTACCAGTTTCTTGTCGTACTACAGTATTGGTCTAAATCTGGCCCATCTAGCATTTTGGAGACCCTACTCATGCCACATGTTACATGAAATCTGAGATGTTGGTAGTAAATGGTAAACATGCCTCGAATGTTTGGGAATTATGTACCCAAATTACATAATCCTTTTCTTTCATGATCGTTGATGGATTTCCTTCTTTTAAGCACATGCAGTTACCTTTAATTCTGTGGCTGTAAAACCAGCGTGTCTCCAGTATAAAATTCAATTGAGACTATAAATCGACAGAAGAAACATTTAAGTACACATTCTTTAGCTTCTGATGTTGGCATATAGATAAATGGTTGCAAATAATGCAATGTCGATTCTGAGTTACAACTGGCACGGAACCAGGAATTAAATAACAACTCATTGACTCGATGTATGTGTTATAAATATGGATATATTCAGGGGAAGGTATAAGTGTACTTTAACACTGCCTGCTACTTTAAAGATTTTCCAACTTCTACGACACCTTACGTTTTTATCAGAGACAGCTACAAAAGCAGCTGTGGTATTGTCTGCTTAGCCCATATGAGAAAGAGCTTTATATAAATTTTTTAAAAAAATTCTTGGTATTTTTGGGCTAGATTAACCCTGCAGAGCAAGCCACATGTTTTTCAATCCACTTGGTTTTTAGCCATATCAATATCAGACCCCTTAGCTTCCAAATCCTTCTTCATCCTATCCAACCATCTTTTTATCACTTTCCTCCCGTCTTATTTCCAAAACCAGTCTCCATTACCCAAAATATATGACGTGGTCACCTTAGTTGTATTCTTTTTCATCCTTGTAACTTTGCATCTTAGTCCTAAACATTTTAAAAATTTCATTTGTTCAGCAATAGTCTGGTAATCTGCCTCGTCATTTTCATTACAGTTTTTCTTTGTTGGTTGAACATTGATCTCTTTACTGGAGCACTGGTCTTATCGTTAATTTATGGATATTAAAGTAGTTTGAAGAAGTTCTAAGCTGTTGTTATATCTTAGTGAAATCCATTAAGTGCAGGTTCACTTTCTAGAGTAAATTCACCTTTTTATGGGTTCCTGCCTTTAGATAAACTAGTCCTTCATGACCAGTTTGTTTTAAATTTAGTCAGGCTGTTAACATAGAAGTGGCATTTGGTCATAGACTGGAAAATACAGAGCAGTGTTAAAATATTTTACTTGTTCTACAGATAAGATATGTATAGTATATATACTTATTGAATTATTATTTGGGCCAAGATGTTGCAGGATTCTCATATCAAGTAGAAAAAAAATGACCTGTAAATGCTGCTAAACTAAATGTAATATTCATTGTGAGGTGAGAATAGAAAATAAATATCAACTTCAAATTTATTGTGTACATGAGACATTCATCAAAATTCCTGTATGCTAATTTAGTTACCTCCTACTTAGTTGAAATAAGTCACCTTACCTTTTTGTGTTGTCTACTTATTCCAGTTTAGAAGTGACAAATGCATATTGTTACTGTCAATATTTTTTCTGTAGTGGCAAACTCAAATTTGATAAAAGTAGCACTCCTTATACACCAGATTCAACAGATACAGTCTGGTTTGTTGGTTGTTTTTAGGTAGTTTTCAACAAAAGTTATGTGCAATGAGGTGTGCAATGTTGTATTCATGATTTAAACACATATTAAAAAGAATATATAAACATTAAAATGATAATTATTATTATTATCAAATATTTATACAGGATAATACAGTCAGTTGTACAATATATCAAAATATTTACACTGTTTTCAAGAGTAGTCCTGTAAAACAAAAAGATCAATAAGTAAGTTTTACTTCTTTCAATTCGAAGTTCTCTTGGCAAATTATTGCCAGTGCTCCATGAAAGTAGAAGGTTGAGCGAGCAGCCTCAAGCTTTACTTTTGGAATTCGTGTCATTTTCCCTTTGTTTCGTGTGTTTGTTTTTTACCCGAGAGTATTTACTATTCACAATACTGATGATGGTGTCATTCCTGAGGACTGGGAACTAAGTACAATTATCAGTTGTTACAAAGGAAAAGGTGAAGCTCTAGAAAGAGGTAATTACAGAGGATTAAAGCTAATGGACCAAGTCCTGAAAGTTGTTGAAAGAGTTATGAAAAAACAAATTAGAAGTGAAATAAACACTAATGACATGCAATTTGGTTTTATGCCTGGACGAGGAACTATTGATGCCATTTTTATCCTTAGACAAATGCAAGAGAAGTACCTTGGGAAGAACAAAAAGCTGTAATTTGCCTTTGTGGATTTGGAAAAAGCCTTTGACAGAGTGCCAAGGGAAGTTGTTTGGTGGGCTTTACGGAAACTAGGAGTAAGTGAATGGCTGATTAAGGTTGTTCAGGCAATGTACAGAAATGCTAAAAGTCGGGTAAGGGTCAACAGTTCCTATACTGAGAGTTTTGGTGTGGGAGTTGGAGTTCATCAGGGATCTGTACTAAGTCCACTGCTTTTTATTTGTGTTTTGGAAGCACTGTCAAGAGAGTTTCGAAAGGGTTGCCCAGAGGAATTGCTATATGCAGATGACCTGGTTCTCTCCAGTGAGACATTGGATGGTCTACTTGCTAAGGTAGAGACTTGGAAGAAGGGTTTGGAAGGCAGTGGATGCAATTTAGGAAAGCCATTGGAGAAAGGAAAGTTTCCCTGTTCAGTCTGTGGGAAGTGAGTTGGGAGCAACTCAATCTATTGTGGTACTTGCAAGCACTGGGTACATAAACGGTGCAGTGGAATAAAGTGCAAACTGATAGAAACTAACCGTTTAAGCTGGAAGAGGTGCATAGAAGAAGAGGCAACCTGTGACTAAGACCTACGGAAAGTACATTTGGAGGGTGAGGAAATTGAAGTTGTCCAGAAATTTTGCTACCTTGGTAACACCCATGGAGCTGAGGGAGGAGCTGGTACAAGTGTAACAGCAAGGGTTAACAATGGATGGAGTAAGTTCAGGGAGCTAATGCCATTGTTAACCAGCAGAGCTCTGCCATTACCTACCAAAGGTAGAGTCTTCCAGGCATGTGTACGTAGCACAATGATGTATGGCAGTGAAACTTGGCCAAAACTGAAGATGTGAGCCGCATGGAGCAGAATGACATGAGAATGGTAAGATGGATGTGCAACACAAGTCTAAAGGACAGGCCCAGTTCCAATTAACTCAGAAGGAGATTATATCTGGACAGTACTGGCAGCTGTATGCAGAATAGGAGGCTTTGTTGGTTTGGTCATGTGTAGAGAATGGACAAGAATGCTTGGGCAAGTAGAAGCAGAACAATCAAGGTGACAGGAAGCACTGACAGAGGAAGACTGAAGAAAACATGGAAGGAAGTGATAAGGATGGATCTGAAAGAAAAAGGTGTCAGCAGAGACCTGGTGAAGGATAGGATAACTTGGAAGTCAATTTCAAGAAAGCATCCAACACATGCTAGCATGTAAAATGGACATTAAACCAAATATGATGATGAATACTGATACATTGCCCATGAAAAATGCAATATATAGTTTTTATTTGAGGTGATTTTTTACTGGTCTTTGTCAGTGAGAGTGATAACTGATCATCAGCTGACTTTGTAATATTTATTGAACTTATGGAATCTTGAACTTGTGCATTTTTAATGCATGTACTTGAATTCTGACACCTAACCTTACCTTAATGTAGTGCCATGTCTAGGTTGACACCAGTGACAATAGACTTTCCACACTTCCATTTTTTTGAATCTCACCTTTTCTTCTGTCTTTTAAATTCCTATTACCTCCTTGATTCCATCCGTCTACTCCTCTGTCATTTGTCTTTGTCTTCCCTATGCTCACTTTCCATCTATCATTCCTAGGAGGCAGATACTTTCCAGACCATTCCTTTTCAAGGTATGCCCCCAGCAACCCAAGCTGTCTTCCCATCACAGTTATCCACTCTTATTGTGCCAGTTATCTGTAACATTTTCTGGTTAGTTTTTGTTTTCCATGTGATCTACGGAACACTCATTCTTCTGAGGAACTACATTTGTGCTGCTTCAGGCCTATTCCTTCTTTCCCTGATCAATTTTGATACTCATAATTAACACTGGGTCATAGTTAAAGACGAAACTGGATATGCAATATTAATGGCCAGTCTTGTAGTTTTAATGTATCTTAAAAAAAATTTAGATTAAAAACTATATATATAGTTGCCTTTTTATTGCTTTTGAAGAAGTACATATATGTATATATGTATATATATATATATATATATATTAACCCAACTGTACAGATAATGAAGTTTCCATGGTTGCAGTAAAGTCTCCTTTTGCAGTTACAAGATTGCAGTTCTAAGTGTCTTTGGTGGTCACCTCATGCTTTAGCTAACCATTTGTCAGTGGCAGAAGTAATTCATTCCTTTTTTGTATGACAACTTTGAGAGTTTGAACAAAAAACTAAGAAGACTAAAAGACCAGAAGTTCTTTAAACGTGTAAAGATGATTACAAGAAGCTAAAAATCGACCTGTATGGTTTTTAAACATCAGAAAAGAAAGATTATAAATGTTATCTAACATCAGGAAAGAGTGTAGAACTCACTGGGGTGTAAACAAGTCTTGAATTGATACAAAGGAATTTCTAAACATGTTTTGAAAATGTTTAATAGGAAATCAAATTTTTCAGTGTAATCAAGTATGCACTTGTTTTTGACTCCCAAAGTCTTGGTATTGTAACTGCTGGATATCTTGAAATTAGTGAAGAAGGTTGTTCAATACTGATGGTGCTTTAAAAAGTATATGTGACAAGCTTATCAAGCTCTCTCTGAACTTTTATCTTTCTACCAAACCAACATGTGCAAAAACACCTCAATTGTGTTTGAAAGAGAGTCAAAATGATTTATGTGTCAAGGAAACCGACATCAGTAAGTACAAAAATGTTATCTTTTTTTTATCTGGTTTTGGTGCCAACTTGGAAGAAAGATCTATTACGTCAAGGAAATTAATAACTGGAAGAAGTGATTTACAAGCATCACAAATTTGAATATGTGCTTTGATTAAATGTTAAAATAGAGTAATAGTTGAAGTTACTTTTGTTTGAGTTTTTTAATGATGAAGAACCATACAAGGCATAGAGCAACAAAGTATATGGAACTATGAAAAGAGAAGAAAAGTTTAAGGAAGGGATGAGTTGATCTTAGAATTAAAAACATTAAAAATCATAAGATTGAGGAAAGCACTCAACGAAACCATTACACAAGCTAGTGGTCTGAGGGGGAAAATTACATTAATAGAAATATTTATTACAATGAAAAGCAACAACTGCATAAAGAATAAGATGTTGAGAGTCACACATATTGCACTAAACTGAGGTAGTATCAGCAAGAAAAATTTCTCAGAACACTAAGACCATGTTTAGTTAATGAGATAAAGGTTGAAGAACAGCTACAAGATTTTGATCTATCAAGTCTGTTATGTTGCAAATATGTTTCTAAACATTATCAAACTTATCAAAAAACCATTACACAAGCTAGTGGTCTGAGGGGGGAAAATTACATTAATAGAAATATTTATTACAAATGAAAAGCAACAACTGCATAAAGAATAAGATGTTGAGAGTCATACATATTGCACTAAACTGAGGTAGTATCAGCAAGAACAGTTTCTCAGAACACTAGGACCATGTTTAATTAATGAGATAAAGGTTGAAGAGCAGCTACAAGATTTTGATCTATCAAGTCTGTTATGTTACAAATATGTTTCTAAACATCAAGAACTTTAAAATGAGATAAGGGAACACCTGTTCAGATATGATTACAGTTCTTTGTGTAAAGGTGATTGGTAGACCTTCAGAGAGTACAATACAAAGAAGAAATCTTTTTAGAGCAGATACCATTTAGTTAAATATAAGAACTCAAGAAAAACCTGGAGAAATGACAAACCATGCAGACACATTGATGAATATTCCTGAAAAGGGGAAGGAGACCTCACAAGGGTTAATCACGGAATGATTTACCATTAATATTGGAGGGGGATAAAGGTGTTCAGTTTTATTGAACATCAGTTGCATTTTGTCACATGGAAAGAAACCAACCACTCTCTTCTAAACTCTTCAACAGCCTGAATGTCGGACTTAAAATCTACTGCAAGTTTGACTTATTTCTGGCGAGTTAACTGGTGTCCAGTGCCAGAGTACAATTTAAGTGTCATAGGCATAGATGTTGCTGAACCAAAGTAAACTCCTAGGAAGATCATGGATGTAAAGATAGGAGAGAGTTGGACCAAGAGGAACACCAGCATTACAGAAATACCTATTCATCCATTCCATCCACTGCAACATATTTTAGAATTCCACAAGTACATTGTTGATAAAGTCACTTAAGGACCTTACTGACAAGCAGAAGAATTACTGGTGAATACTTGTCAGAGTCACCTTTATCACCTGCTTTCCTGAAGACAGGGATAATATTAAGGACCTTTGAGGCAGACAATAAAGAAGAATCCAGCAGGCAGTGATTAAAATTTTTGGACAGCAAAGAAGTCAACTCAGAATAACATCCCTTTAAGACAACAACAAGAATCAAATCTAGACCAGAAATTTCAGATTGATCAAGTGTATAAATAAACTTGACAGTCAACCTTTGATTTATGTTTTTTTTTTTTGTTTTTTTTTTTTTTTTTTAGTTTTAACGTCATTTTTCCCCAGCAATTGGGGCTCAGACGGTGCCCTTCACAGGGACTTTGATTTGGCAGTGAGGAATTTCTTGGCCGGATGCCCTTCCTGACCCCCACCGATGGCTTTTTCTTTTCGCAAAGTTCTAAATTCTCCTCGACCGCTCTGGCAATCCNCAGCTCTGGGAATCGAACCCGGAACTCTTGGTTACTGTGCAGTGCACTAACCATTAAGCCACGGCTCCTCTATGATAGCATAGTCAAAAGTCTGATTAATTTGTGAAGGAAACTACAGCAAATAAATACCAGTATCATTTCAAGAAGAATTGGAAGGAGACAATCTAGCAGAGTTCCTAGTCGGCATGGAAAACCTAACACTGTCACTTTCTCTTACATAATTTACTTTTTCAGAGAACAAGCACATGTATTAATTCTTTTTGGATTTTTATTTTGACTGGTAACTAATTACTTGCAGGTTAATCCACTTATGAAAATGGCATCACTGTACTTGTTGGACTCGATCTTGAAAAATGTTGGAAAAGAATACAGAAATTTTATATCACATTATATTGAAGACATTTTTACTCATGTTTTTAAAGAGGTAGGCAGTGCTTTTTATGAAATCTTACATGGTTCTTTATTGACATTCAGGACCCAAAATCTCATTTTGGTTTGTAATTTGTAAATCTGAAATTGGCCCTTTTTTAAAATTAAATAAGTTTTGAGGATTGTATTATTATTGATGATTGGCACAATGATGGTTTTGCATATTTTTTGGCAATATTTGAATACTGTGACAAAATATGAAAACTTATTTTAAATGGTTCTGTATTTGGATTTTTGTCTGGACCTAAAGTTTGAAAATGAAAAATAATGTTATATCAGTAGTATCACTTGAAGCCTTGTGATTTAGATTTAATCATCATATTAGTGAAAAAACACATTGATTATCCTGCCTTGCCATTTGAAACTGTCATGTGTTGAATGCCAGATATTGTTTTCTAACCCAATGTAAGCCAACTTTTTACATCTTAGTAGCTCCTTTTTTGTTGGCTTACTGATATATGGATAGGAACTTTAGCCTCCAAATTTCCAGTTTTCAGTAAGCATTTTACCAAGTTTGTTTCATTGTAGTTGGTATTTTTTGTTTTTCTGATATCTTTTACAGGAGTCTTTAACAGTAACTATACACTGGTAGCCATGTAGAATGAAATAAACAAAACATAATTAAAGGCTATATTTTGGTTATCGCTACTGTTATTTGTGGTAATGGTATGAAAATGGCTAGGAACCTTTTCATTTTTTCAATAAGCAACAATTTAGTTATTTTCTTCTTTTTAACAGGGTGATGAAAAAGTTAAAGTTGCACTTTTTAAACTCCGGCATACTTGGACACAGTACTTTTCTCCAAAACTATTATATGATTTGGATACCAAAGTACATAAGATGGATCCCAACTGGCCAGTACCATCACAGCCACCACCAAGCCCAACAATTCATGTAAATCCAAAGTTTTTGAAGCCGGTATGTCTAGAGTGTATTTTAGATCAAATGCAGTGGTCACATCTTATATTTTCACTTCACTAGTTCTGTTTCAGTTTTCAAAATGCAGTTGAAATTAATGAACCATGTTAGATATATTGTAGTTATGGTTTTTATGTAAAAAAGCAAGTAGAGCATTGAAATTGAAAAATTTAAAGACAGTATTTTTACTTGCAATTAGATTTGATATTCATCCAGAACATAAATAATATGCCCCAAATTTTTTGGTGGCCCTTGTATTTTTGCAAAGATCATACTTCCAAAATAGAGGAGTATTTTAAAACAAGACTGTTATTACATTTTTATTATTACTGTGGTAGGTAATGTAAACAAATCAATTATGAAGCTCTGAACACACCTTTCAATACATAAACTCAGAAAGTTGGCCCTACTGGACGATGAAAGATTTGTAACCAAAGAAATGCAGTTACCCATTTTTTTATGCCCAACATAAAAAAAACAAAAATGAATTTGCAATCCATAGTGGGATTTGCTGATGGCAGAGAAGGTTAAAGAAATTGTGACTTTCTCCTTGTTGATGGACAATTTGAATTAATGTTAGGAAGGAAAAACACCTGTTGCCCATGTAGTTCTACAGATAAGTTGTTTTGTATAAAGAATAAGTATATAGTTTTTGTACCATAATTATACATAATTGTGCATTAACTTTGGTTTCTAATCTCATATTCATTATTAGCTCTCCACGTTTGTCACAGAAAGAGTTTTTTTTGTTCCAGGTTTATTTTGGGTGCCAAACAGTACTATTGCCATAAAATCTAAAGATTGCCACGAATCTTCAATGACCTAATGATAGGGCTATGTCCTTTTAGCATGTGTGTCAAGATGGTAACGAATGCAGTCATGTTAGACTTACTCTCTCAATATTTCTGGCATTGTGTATCAAGAAAAGTACTTGCAATGCAGATTCTATTATTATTTGTTTCATGGAGAAGCTATGAATTATGCCTTAAAGAGAGGATTTAAATATTTTAAATATCTGGGTGATTACAAAATTGAAATGCATGAGGAAGTACACATGCATTGGAAAAAGGTTTGGCTTGCCCCGTTGTGCAGTTTAACACAGAACAGTGTTTTCTATCAACTTTAGAATTATTTCTTTTGCATATATGTAATTGTACTCATCAAAAAGTGTGTGTCAGAAAAAGCTTAATGTACAGTAAAACTCCAAAAGGAGCTTTAAACATTCCATGAGCATTACCTGCCACCGATAATGTTGTGTTTGCTATGCTTTGACCAACTTTATCTTTGGTATGCTGTTGAGCCCTGGCATTAAGTGATGCACTTGAAGGAGTCACAAGTACCATTTTGGACACCAGCAGCTGGATGTTGGATGGATCATCACAATGGTGCACTGAAAAGGCTCACTGGAGACACTGGACTGTCATTATTGGTTTTGACCATGTGTCCAGTAAGTCTTTAAAGTGCACCAAAACTTTCGTCAGTGTAAACAATTTATTCCACTGGATCTCGCTGTGCAAACACTCACACAGTTTCTTGCAAATGAGGATAATGGAAAAAGCCAAAACAGCTGCATATATTTGCCATGCTTGATAAAACTACTCTGTAGCAAAATAATTGGCAAACAATGCTAAGAATGCTAAGTATATATTTTAAAGTTAAGGTGAACATTTCTTGACATGGTCATATTGATTGTTACTCATTAGTGTATTACCACCTCTTTAAAGCATCTTCTGCTCACAAAGCTCAGTCTTTTGTTTTACTACATTGCAAGAATAACAACGATTGGATAGAACAATTTTTTTCATCTGCAAAACAGCTGTTGCTAGGATCTGCCAACATTCTGTCGTTTTCTGTCTTCTTATACATTGTTAAATTTCATATTTACGTAATAATGCGTAATACGTAATAATAATAATAATAATAATAATAATAGTAATAATAATAATTATTTACGTAATAATTTTTTTTGGCATCCGGCCAAAAAAATTCCTCACTGCCAAATCAAAGTCCCTGTGAAGGGCACCGTCTGAGCCCCAATTGCTGGGGAAAAATGACGTTAAAACTAAAAAAAAATGCATTTGGAAGCTGCAATTGTTGAGGTGGTATTTCTTTAATTGCCAGATACCAAAATGGACGATTAAACATTTCGCTTTTCATTTTATTTCAATTATTCTGTTTGTGCAGTAGTATAATAACATTTTTTAGAAAAGCAATATATTGGCATATTTTTAATATATACTGTGTTTATTGTAGAAGCTCAAACACAAAATAACAGTGGTTTTAAAGACCTTGCAGGTTTGACATGGTTTCACTCCAGTTAAAAAAGCACCTTAAAGTTAAAAATTTACTAAGAAATTGTGACCTTTTAACTTTAGATACTGACAAAACATTATTTAAGTCATTTCTTATCTGGAAATTAGCTTTTGCTGTTATCCTGGAGTGACAAAAATATATAGGACCGCAACTGTACAGGGTTCATAGATGCCCAATATTTGCCTTCCCACTTTGTAGTATGTTAGACTTCATAACCATGTAGATATGCACTATTGTTGTGTTTTGGTATATTAAGGTTGTAGTTAATGGAGATCAGTCATTAATAGTAACACTCTGTAATTTATTAGACGGATGATCCAAAGAAAAAGGGTGACCTTAGAGAAACTCTAAAGAGCCAAGAGGAGAGGTTGCAGGAAGAGGAACGAAGAATTCAAGAGCAGCTGAAGAAGTTGCAGGTATAACTGAATGCGGATTAACTTTAGATTACTTAATATTGTATTTCCTAGTTATTTTTAGATGTTTGTTACTTCTATTAATGTGCATTTGGTTTACTCCCATATAGGAACACTGGAGCTATTTGAAGTGTAAAGCAAGCAGTGGCTTTTAACAATGTCATTTGTTATTGTTTTACTTTTACACAGAACTGATGTAACAACTGCCCAGTTGACTAACTTATGTTTCTCATCGAATCACTACCAATGGTCAAAGATGGAAAGCATTTCTGTTTCTCTTCTTGTGATAGGCCCACTGTACAGTTCACTTTTGTTCTTTACTTTGAATCAAGGACTTTCTGGATGATTTGCGCTGACCCAAGGAGCATGTTTTCTACAGAGCATCTATCCCCAGGTGCAGGCCCAGGTTGTCAATGTTTTTTTAAAATTAATTGTCACAATTCCCAAAGCTCCTACGGTGGTTTGTGGGATCATGACTTTGTCAACTTCTTTGTTCCAACATTTTAGAATTTCATATTTCAAGTTATTATCATTATTGTTATATTATTATTATTATTTTATATTTATATTATATACAGGTATCACCTTAACACTCCTTAGGTTCCACAGTTTCATAATCTACCTTTTGAGGTCTTGATACTTTTCTACTTTTTCACTTTTTCATACCTCAGATTCTTCCAAGCTCTGACTTCAAGTCGTGAAATTCCAGAAGTCCCTTTATTTTATCCTTTTCATTTTCATAAACTCCACTATCCAAGGGGCATGTGATATCAATGAGAGTGCAGTGTTTTTCTTTCTTGTTTACAACAACAATATCCGGCCGCCTTGCCTTTACTTCGTTATCACATTGGATATTTATATCCCAAAGAATTATTCGCAACAGATTCTTCTGGACGATGATTGTGCCACTTTTCTTGTCTCTCTTAACCATATTTTTCACAAAGTTTCTCATATTCTCGCTGGGCTAGTGTGGCGCATTCAGTAATAATATGTACGACTGTTTCTCCCTTTTTACCTCACATCCTGCATAAAGGAGTATCAGAACTTTTCGATGTTGTATTTGACATAGTTCGTCCTTGTTGCTTGTTCTTGTGCAACACACAAAAGCGCTTCAGTTTGAACCTTCAAATCTCCATGTACTAGCCATTTCCAGGTATTCTGTTGGTCAACTACGTCCGGCAATTGCCTAAGAAACTGAGCATACGTCGGTTTTTCACTCCACTTAGCTTTTAACTGTTCTGTCTGATCTCTTTCAAACTTACTCTTGATTGCCTCAGCTCTTTACATATATACCAAGGCAGTTTTCTTCCCCTTTAACAAACATTTCTACCCCCACCCATCCCCTACCTTCTTCTCTTCTCTTCTCTTCTCTTCAGATACAACTTGTCATCATGTTTTCTTTTGATTTCCGTTTTAAGATCAAACACCAGGTCACTACCAGTGACCTAGGGTGAGTAAAATTTAAGTTATGCAGGTTTTGAACAAGAATTAATTATTTAATTATGGAAAAAAGTTTATAAAAATCCGTATTATGTATATATAATTAATTTTCAGTATAAAAAATTTAAAATTTAGTTAAAAAGGACAATTCATTTAACACCAATAGAACGATTTACAAACAATTATTAAGGCAGAGTAATATACAAACCTTCAAATCACAACTTACGAACATTGAATCAATTTTAAGATATTCAAGACACAAAAGTTTCAGATAGACAGTGCTTTTCTCAAAACATGTGCTACTAATAACAATTTTCTGGATTTCCTGCAGTGATAGTTCACCTGGTATCTTTTCCAGATATGCCTGTGTACCTTTCTTGATCAGGCGGAGGGCACCAGCAGTAACTGGGATGGTTTTGGTTTTGAGATGCCACATTTTTTCGATTTCTATTTCAAGATCTTTATATTTTGATAGCTTTCCAAACACTATAGAGGAAACATTTTTATATGAAGGAACACTCATATCGATGAGCAGGCAGGTGTTGTTCTTCCTGCCCTTGACATTTATGTCTGGGCGATTAGCCTGTATTGTCTGATCAGTGTTCACAGGAAAGTCCCAGAAAATTTTGAAGTGTTTCCCCCCTGTAACTGGCTGTGGTCAGTGTTCGCACCAGTAACTCTTGGTTTCTACAGAAAAGTGTTTGCGTAGCTTCCAGTGGAGGTATTGCCCAACCCTATCGTGCCGGTTTTGTACTCATTAGGTGTAGGAAGAGAGCATCCGGAAACAAGGTAGTCTATTGTCTTAACCTTTTCCTCGCAGAACCGACAATTGGGGTCAACTCCATTGTATAAAACATAAGCCTGATATTTGCGTGTGGTTTTGGTCTTTGGCAGCCAGAATAAAACCCACTGTTTCACTTTTCAGTCCGGAGCTACAAACTGTGCGTGGGGAGGTTTTTCCCACCATTAATTTCCAATCAGCGTCTTACCAGGTTTTTTTTCTTTTATCTTCCATTTTCGTGCTGGTGGTGATAAGGTGTTATCGGTGTCTGGATCGACTTGCAGTTTACGTGAGAACTTATTTGCTTCTTTGACAACAGAGTGTAATTTCTTAGTATTTTCGTGTATGTTAACCAGTTGTAACATCCAATCAACGGTGTTGCCTAGATATTGTGACAGACCAATAGTAGAGGCTTATATGAAAGTTCTAATTGTATCAAACTTCGCCCGCCTTTCACTCTACTTACGTACAAATTCTCTATATCCGAGTTAGGATGGTACAATTTGTTACACATAAATTGTTTTCGAATTCTGGCGTCTATACATTATTACCATTTTATTATTATTGTTATTATTGTTATTGTTATTATTACATGTTTTGACTTAACTTAAGAAAGATAAAGGAAGAGAGGGTAATGCTTAAACCCCTTACGGGCTATAACATGCCTAATAGCTAATTAAGAAATACAGGATATTGTGGGGCATACACATAATTGCACGATCAAAACAGGTTGAAAAAAATTTGGCAGTGTAATAACTATCATTTTTACTATAAATATTTTCCCTTCTATATTAACTGCCTTCGTATAAAATAAATACAATAAACACATCTATTAGAGAACACGGGAAAAATACTTTACTTAAAATGTGTGATGTTTCGATCAGTGAATTTCACAATTTTATGTTACAGGAAGCAAAAGAGCAAATAGAAAAAAAACGTCAGGAAAAAAGTCATATGCGCCACGAAGGAATGAACAGAGATCAACAAGTGGAACGTCAAAAGTTACTAGAAGAACAGAAAAAGACAATAAGCATGCTTGAAAGAGAGGCTGGTAAATTGCCTGTGCATAAGGAAAATTCAAGCGCTGATTTACCAAAAGACAAGGTACTTTTCAGCTTACGTATTGAGCATGAAAGCTGGTACAGAAGTGTATTACCCCAACTGTTACTCCAGTTGTTTGAAGCAGAACTTAAGGACTAAAAATATCATGAAAATAGTTCTCTTTTTAGACGAAGCTCGGGGGAGTGGATGTTTATGTTTTTACAGTAACAAGTAGAAAGCAAGTACTTCAAACTAAATTTTGATTAACGAGAATGTGCAATGAAAATGATAGCCCAGCTAACTTTTAATGTACACTATATCAGTTTGACAACTAAATTAAAAAAATTTGGCTGAAGGCCTTCAGCCCCCTGTACGATAGTTGCTTTTCTAGTCCGTGGGATATCGGACTCGTCAGTTTCGAGTTTCTATTAATTCGTTATATGTGATTATAGTCCAGCACTAATACAATCAATGCGGGGTTTTTTCCTTTGTGGAAAATCTGTTGCATTTGCTTATTATTCTGAAGAAGACTTCCACTTAAATGTTATGAAAACTTAACAATCAAATTAAACTTTAATCGACGAAAGAGGTAACTTAGGAGAAGAAATTTGAAAGAAAAGCTGATACATTCATTTTGTACCTTAAATATCAAAATGTAATTTATTTTAACTGTCAAAAGTTCTATTTGTATACATGCTATTATGTTAAAGAGGTGTAGAAAGAACTATCATACTTTGATATAGGGACAAGGCTACGCCCGTATGAAAAGAACTCTAAATAGTTGCTTGAGGAATATTAGTAGTAGGATGTGAATGAGTGAGGGATAATGTTGGTTACAAAACAGCTTAGCGAGATTCACCCGCCAGTTTTACTTACCGAAAAGTATACTGCATCACTATAAACGTACTATTCACCCCTACATCAAATACTGTTTTCACATCCTGGCAGGTGCTCCAGCTCATTGTCTTAGTCTGTGGGATCCCATCGAACGTCGAATCTGTAACGCTATTGACTATGAACAGTCAAGTTTACGGCAGTGACAAAGAATTAGAGTTGGATTCTTTGTCACTGCCGTAATGTCCGGTCGTTTCTTTGTTTCTATAGGTATTTCTTAAGGGGCTTTTAAGCGTTCTACTACACTCGCATCCAGCTGCCATCATTTTATAGGAAAACCCTCAACTTGACGTAAAATGTTGTACAACAAACAACACCTTTTTTACTTGAATTTCTCGACTAGGGAAATCTCTTCAGTTCGATTTTAAATTCTTGATGCCCAGTAGCCATCGTCATCTGCCGACCTCCAAAAATCTGTTATTACGCTAAAGTAGGTCTTAATTGTAATGCCCTTATGATTTTGTGTAAGTAGCGAATGCATTTTTGAAAAAGAAATACCCCTCACTTCTATTTTCTGTAAAACGGAGGAAGCCCAACTACTTTTGTTAACTTTACAGGTTTTGATAAGAGTAATTTTAATTGCAGCCACTTCTGTTGTAGCTTCGTCAGTTGTAGCTTCGTCAGTTGCAGGGTACTTAATTTCATCAAAATTTTTTTGAAAATCACCACTCAAATTTTATCTAGTTACATGGGCGAATGTTTTTAGCTTAGCGGATAGACAAGTGTTCAGTTCTAGATCTTTTCATTGTAAATATGAATGCTTTTTTTTGAACATAGATCTGTTGAATATTTGTGTTAAAGTGAAGTAGTCTCAACGGCTTGCTGTACTTATATCGTTACTTAGTTTTCCGAACTCTTTTCCTGTAGCTCTTTCTCAACAAAGGCAAACCATTGGACCCTCGACTTACTAGGGGAGAAGTAGATGCTCCTACACCCAGACCCCTAGATAAACAGCGCCCCTCAAACCAGGTGATAGCGCCTGATACACAAAAGGATACACTTAAATCTCGATTGACAGCTTCCATTAAGGAGAATAAAAACATATCGCGTGAGGACACTTCGTCTACAACGTCATCTCTACCAACAGAGTCGGGAGAAAGAGACCGAAGCCATAAAGTTACCCAGTCACCAGTTATTAATGTTAGTCGTGACCCGAGGGAAAGAAAAGTTTATTCTCAGCCGGTTGGCCATGGTCGAATACATAGTCGGAAAGCTGACAAGCAAGAGCAAACCATGAAAGAAGAACGCATGCAGCCAGTTGTACCAGTCTTTAAAGCTGATGCAAAAGAACCAGATTGTAGAAGAAATGAAAGGAATATTAAAAACCCTGTAGTTGATTCAAGGAGAGACCCAGAGCGCAGAAAATTTGTAAAAGACAAACAAAATCCCAGTTTTCCAGTCGAAAATAATGACGTAGAAATGAATGCACGTGAAAGCCTCCCAGGAGAGATTGATAGGAAGGGCTCCAGGGAAAGACTAACGAGGGAAAATCTACACAAGGGACCACTTAACGCCAGAAGTGATTTTGCGGCACGTCAAAATGGTAACCGTTGCCGTGATCCAAGACGAGAGCGGCAAACTGCGCCGAGAAGCGCGTCCAGAAGAGAGGAAATACGTCATGGTCATGATGAAATGATGTTGACAGAAATGGAAGTCGACACTACAAGGAGAGACAATGTAGAAATGGACTGGAAGAGACCAGTGGATGGACGAATGGATAACATTGATAACGCTCAGATGCTCAGGACCTCAGATGAGGGTACGTTTGGCATATCTATTGACAGGGGACAGCGAGAACGCAGTATCCTTCGAGGTAAAGAAAATGATGAAGAGCAAGTACCCACAGGAACAGTTGGTTATGGCTTTGATGGCCCCCCGTTTAAAAAGATGCGAGGGAGAGAAAATTTAGGTAGAGGTGGACTTCGAGGCCATTATGTTGAAGAGGAACCCAATTACGGAGAAAGAATAAATGATTATGGTTTTGACGAAACGCGTGTTATGCACGGAAGACATCCCAAAAGACGTCTGAGTGCACATGAACGTAGAATCAATAAAATGAAAGCAAGGGAAGATAGAAGAAAGATGGTTCCTAAAGAAACAGAATTACCTCCAGAATTGCGGATGGAGCATCATGGCAATCTCATGGAGCAGGTAAAAGCAAAGTTAAATTTAGTTCACTGTGCTTTTTGTATTTGTACGTTTTGTTATTGCAGAGTGAAATCTTGCATAAAATGTAGACATTTTTTTTTGCTTTAAATTACCAGACCACTATTTTTGTAATAGTTTTAGGAGGTGAAGAGAATGGATCTAACAGTTGTTTTTTTTACTTATTTATTTATAGAAAAGTAAAAAAAACCTGTTAAACTGGATTCGAAACAGTGCCTATGGCTATCACGGCCACGTTCTCTGCCACCGATGCTGCCGGTGCCTTTGTTCACCAAGTCATTTTTGCAACAATATCTTTCACTTAAGGGCGCCGTTCTTCTTTAGATTCCTAACATTGGGCATCACATTCCAATCATGCATGTAAGGCTGAGCCCCCCACGTAACGACGAGTTCCCATTCTGTGCCACGTCAACTGATCATAACATACTTGGAGGACAAGGAAAATGTGAAAATGATATACCGTATTTGATCTATTTAACACTCGGGGCGTTAATTTTTTTTTTAGTTTTTAGGAGGGGCGTTAGTTCAAAAATTCCCGAAAGCAAATTTGTGTACCTTACACTCTGAATTTCTTCCAAGAATCTCAGAAAAATTATACAACGGAGAAAATAGAACAACCTCAAAACAACCAAACAACAATTTATCAAACATTTTTATAACAAAACCAATGAATAACAAATAAATCTCACGACGGTAGTACTAATCTATACAAAGTTCTTCATCACTTTCACGTTCGGAGTCAATCAAATTTTGTGGATCATTGACATCTTCCACGTCAGAACCCGTGATGTTTGCAAATGGATTTGTGCTGCCGTTAAATGATGGATCTCTCAGCAAATTCGTTTGTTCCCTGAGCATTCCTCTGCCGGATTCACATGGCTGTCCGTTCTTGAAACAATGCATGTAATCGCCTTGGCTGCCATCAGTCCGTAATGTAAGTGCACATGATTTGAAAGTATGTGCCACCATTTCTTTCGGCAAAGAATCCCATGACTCGATAACCCATTCTACAATTATTCTTCTCGGAACAGGTTTGAGATTCCCAGCTTCTCTGTATTCGTGTACTCCTGCAGTCAACCACTCGTCATATTTATTTATTTACATAAGGATTTAAACGGCTTATTCCACACTACATCCGGGGCCTGCACAAACTTAGTGCATCAACCTGGTACAATAACATGTTCTGTGTTTGCAGACTTTAGAGTTGCTCGAACGTCGGCGGTCATATCGACTTCAAAAGAATCCCATGCAAACAATCGCCGTGAAATGGAAAACATACCAACAACCGATTTAAACCACTGGATAGTTAACTGCTCATTCATCCAACCACTTGAAGAAGATTGAACTACTCACTAATTCATCTTTTAACGATTTACATTCTCTTTTAGCACCAGAAAATACAATGAACGGTTTTAATTTGTTTCCGTCTCCTTTAGCTGTTAAGCAAACAAATACTCGTACCTTCTCATAGCCGGTTGTTTTTAATGGAATATCTCGCTTTCCTGACTGACCAATTGTTGTATTGGAGACCATGTCTGCCCACGCAGGGATTTCATTCAAAGCAATAATTAACGCTGGGGGGAATGAAAATTTGTCCAGTAATTTCCGTAAGTTTAATACGTACAAAACTATCATCAATCATGTGAGCCGGATACTTTTGTGATGTGGTTGTTCTTCGACGTAGCAATAGTCCATTTCGTGTTAAAGAATTATTAATCCAACCGGTGCTTGCAAGGAAAGCATCTTTTTCTGTGGGATCACTGTGTTTTTTATCGAAGGGAGGGATTTTGCTTTCACCATTATCATTTTTCGGGAGACACGCAGTAAGTTACTTCACCGCTCCAAAACCCATTCTACTAATATTTGTTCAAGTTTTTCATCCATTACCTGTCGGCCAGGCCCATCAAGTCCTTTACGTTTTGCACCAAGCATCTGTGCTTTTTTGCTAATAATTTTTTCTTCATTCTGACACCATTCTCTGACCCTTTTCCGATTAACATTGAGTTTTTTAGATGCCGCGTGAATTGAGTTTACCTTTGCGAAAGAAATAATACTCGATTTTAACTCCATTGTGAACGAGCGTCTTTTTCACCTTTATGAGAAGCCGATTGCTTTATATCATCACCCATTTTTCTTTTCGTCAAAAGCAGTTTAAACAAAAACCTGTTTGATGTGGCGTGCACGTGTTCTGCAGACGTGGGCTAAGAAATACTATTAGATGGGAACTGTATTATGAATGATCGAAGACTGAAACAGATTTTACAAAGTGATCGAATGTAACATTTGATGCTGGTTAAAAGCAAACACGTTAGAAAACATAGTTACAGGACAGAGAATCAAAATTGCAAATTAACACACTGAGACATAACCCCAGCTAGGGCCAGTATTACTCATTGAAGTAAACTTATTTCATTCAGAACTGCGCGATGAAGTAAAAAATTAAAACGTTTTCAGATGTTCGATTTTATAACATTCAATCGCAGTGTCAAAACTTTAAAAATAAATGTTGCAGAGGGTAAAATGGCTCGAGCATTGCCTGCGGAAGAATTTGAATTGTGCTACAAAGTTGAATTTGATACGGCGTGGCTACCATGTTTATAAGAGGTGTGGAACGGTTGTTGCACCGAACAATTGTATTGCAAGTACCGGTATGACATGTGAGAAGAGGCTTTAGAAAATGACGAACGTGCGATTGGTGTTTGTACACTCAATCCTTCAATATTAGTCGGCCATTTACCGACAGAGCTATCAGCTTAATTCACTTCTTTTTTATGAAAAACGCTGAAAATCGAGTATTGTGTATTGTTACTGGTAAAAGATTTCGGGAACTTGGAGTTGTGTTGATAACAACATTCATGGCATTAACAAAACACAAAAAATCGGCTTTAATTGTTGATGCTGAGATAGAGAAACGTAAACTGGGTTTTAAATACCTTCATCTGGAACATAAGGCGAACAATGAACAACAAATGTTTCCATTAAAGAAAATAAATACATATTGAAAACTGTATCATGTTCTACACAGTTTTTATTCCTTGTGTAGAAAACTCTAATTAAGGCCCCCTTTGGTACGTACAGAGGCGCTAAATTGAAGTGGGTGTTAATTAACTTTTTTCACTTGTAGGGTGGGCGTTAATTAGGAAGGGGCGTAAAATAGATCAAATACTGTAATATGAGCGGAGAGGATTTCGAATTGTAGAATAGTGAAAAAATATGTTTAATCGTGGAAAGAGTGGCGCCCCTAAATAAAAGATATGGCTGCAAAAATGATCTGGTGAAGGACAAGCGCCAATAGGTAAGATGGTAAAACATTTGGCCGTGATAGCCTTGGGCACTGATTTGAATCCAGTTGGGTGCAACACTTCTTTTCACTTTTCTGCAATTCCAAATACCCTCTCTCTATAATATATTATATATATCCCTATGGCCACTGTACAATTTCCTGCCTATTTTTGTTAACCGTTATGAGGTGTAATGGGATTATATTTTATACTTGGCAGTCCGAAGTTTTGTGATTTATTTCACTCCATATGTGAAAGCATGAGTCATACCAAGACTTGTGTAAAATTTCTGCCAGAACTAGTTTCCATTAAATGGCACATTTTGGATGTAAGAAGACTGAATGTAGACTATATTCCAGTCATAAGAGTTACAGTGCTGGGTGAAGTTCTTTGAAAACAGGTGAGGAAACTGTCATGTAATACAAAACATACGTTAAGACCAATTTCGACAATAAATGCAGAAAATTATGGGAGGAAGTGCATCACATCCTTTTCAGGTTATGCAGTTAAACCAGACTATTTTGAAAAGCTGCTTTTCCCGTGCGGATTGAAATTTGGGGAAGCCACATTTTTAAGCTGGGTTACCGTTTTACTCACTCTCTCTACCTCTCTCTCCCCTCTCTTCCCTCTCTTCCCTCTCTTCCCCCTCTTCCCCCCTCTTCCCCCC
>RDPX01000251.1:554471-637991 GCA_003991215.1 Morbakka virulenta
TTTTCATCTCTTCCTCTCTGCCGCTCCCTCCATTGCACCCGCTGTGATTCAACGAAAACTTCTTTTTCATATTTGCACCGTGACAAATGGTATGGACCATTTTCTGCATCTACACCACTGCATGTATCATGTATTGTTGAATGCCAAATATACTTTAATATATACTTTAATAGTATGTTCAGTGTATTTTGTCACACACACACACACACACACACACACACACACACACACACACACACTTGCGTGCACGCACGCACACACGCGCACGGCCTCTTGCAGGAACTAGTATTTTGACTGGCCTGGAGGCTCACGAGAATTGCTAGTCTTTTAAATAAGTTATAAATTTCGTCTGCCGGCGACACCTTTAGTAAAATAGAACTGGTTGCCACTTTGTTTGTTAGTGTGTAAGACTTTTTATAGCATTTTTAGTGTCTCCGTACTAATTGTATTTCATATGGACGCATTTAATTCTCAGGTATTAATTTAACACGTCAATTTTTGGGGTTTTTTGTCTTCAGGTTGAGATCAGGCTGAAAGCAGGTGAAATGTCTGAGCAAGAACACAACAATTTAGTTTCACAATTGGAACTTTTATATCGAATTCAGAGAAACAGGAGAGATGTCTCAGAAATAGAGAAGAAAACTAAATTACTTAAAGAGCATCGGGAGCGGACTCAGTTGCAGGAATTGGCGAAAAGTATTGAGCGACGTGACATGGCAGGTGACAGCTTCCGACCCGTGGATGAAGAAAGGGGGGAAATTAATATTTTTCACGCAGACGTTGACAGAGATACAAGACGAGAAAATTTTGAAAGGAATCCACCACGGATAGATGAACCACCACCACATTTTTTCAGACCACTAGTCAATGAGGACATGATGCCTCTAGAACCTCACCAGTACAATAGCAACAGGCCATTTGAGGAACACAGAGAACATAGAGAAAGAGCTACCTTTCACAACGTAAGAAATGACCACTGGAAAGAACCAGTGTCACAGTTTTATCCAGAGCCTTTTTCAGGAGATAGACATTTCGGTCCTGCACCTCCAATATTTAGACCAGAGCCCGGCTTTCATGGACAAGATCACTGGCGAAATCGCACTCCTCCGCGGTACTCAGAACCCACTGAGTCTAACATTCATGAAGACATGATAAGATGGAGCTCCTCACTAGATGAATCTCTACTTCCCGATGTTCAGCGCAGGGTAGAACAGCGCTTTCCGGATATCATTCAAAGTGTCAGTGGAGGAAGGCAGTGGGAAATGAAACATTTGGAAGGGAGGAACCAGTTAAGGCCAACTCAAGATATAAATCAGGTGGCTGACCACGGAACAAGGCAAGTTATAGCCGAAAGGGGGACGTTTACAGGGGAGTTTGAAGGGTCGAATCCTCAGTGGAATAATGGTAGGGAAAGATTTTCGCATATGGATTTTCGACGGCCACCCAGCCCAGTGCGAAGACAGGAAAATTTAGAGACACGTGAAGCACCTACTGGTATACCCAACCCGCACTCGGATCCAGCTGCAGTAGCGCAAGATTCCAAACCGATTGATTCACAGAGAGAATCGGCAGCCACTTTAATAACTGGAAAAACAGAGGAGCAAGGACCTGGAAGCTTATTAGCAACTCTTCTTGGCAAGGCCCACCACTCTAGTCAGGAAACTGAAAGTAAGCATATTTTTTTACCATTTTAAGGATATTAGCATGATTTAATTGTTGGGACCGCAAACCAAAATGACCATTTAGCATCAGAAAATATTTTCAAGGTGATTTAGGTGTCAGCAGCTCCATTTCTCTTGGGGTTTTTTGCATAAATATTTCTACTCAAACAGTAGAGTTGCTTGTAATAGCCATTCCTCATTTCAGAGGAGTTAATAAGTGCCATAAAATGTGATGTGCGTGTAATGTATGCATTATATGAAATTATATTTTTTGTTAGGTTGTTGTAATATTTATTTGTTTGGAGTAGTTGTAAAGCAGAAAAGACAATTTGTACATCCATTTTCTAAGGCTTTTTGTAAGAGACCAATGTAAGTTTTTGTGGGATTAGTCTGTCTTATGGGTAAGAGAGCCTCTTTAGCCCTGGTTGGTAACACCCCTAGAGATGTTGTTTCGATAGAAGGTCCTGTGGTAGTTTCATCTAATCACAACTCTTCTCATTTATGAGTGCAATTTGAGGTAGACAATGCCTGCTTATGGTTTTTGCGTCCAGGTGATGGTTTCGAACATCCATTTTTTAGTTTTTTCTATGATATATTAAGCCAAATCTATGAGCCTCAGCACTCGACAGATTTGTACTGATCAAAGGATGCGAAGAATGCCTGGACTCAAAAATTACTCCACAGCCGAGAGTGCAGATTAAAGCTGTTATAGTACTGAGGGCACACAGGCCCCGAAATACCTGTTGTCTTCAAACAATACTCTCTTCTTAGCTTTCAATAATGACAGGTGCCTTTTTTCCAATTTTATGTGTATGAAAGATATCCTTAATTTTGTCACTCGTCATATTCTTGCACTTTGTGAGACCATCTCAATGAAAGTCTAGTAATAGTGACCTTCCTGTTGATGGACATTTATTGTCTCTTCTTCAGACTACTTGTTGGCTGTTTTACTTGTGTCGGTCTCTCTCTTATGATAGTTGTTCAGTTATTAAGACAGTGTCAGACTCCATTGATAATGCTGTCATCATCAATACCTTTGTAGACTTGACTGTTTTTCAAGTGACCTGGAGAAGTTAATTACAGCTTCGCTGTTGCTCATGATCTTATACGGGTTGTTAACTTTACCACAATGGCCTGATTTTGACCCAGGAAAGTCTTATCCTACACATCTTTTTGACGTCTATATATTTTATTTGTATGGTATGTGCTTTTTAGTGTTTTTGTATCACTGGATAGCAGCATGTTCTCGAAACCAGTTAAAAAGTGCTCCAATGTGTTCCAATGCCAGGTTTCTTCTTATGTTCTATTAAAGTATCTGTCAACTTTCACGGAATCTCACATATTAATTTGATATTAATAGGACTGAGTTAATAGCAATATTTAGTACCTAGTAGATTTTTAAACGTACAGTTAATCTCACATATGTTGTTGTATTTGCAGGACCTACTTGATTTTACTACTTGTATTTAATGAGTAGCTGTGCCCTGCATAAAATTTTTTTGAAGTAAAAAATATAATGACATTTTGAATTGTATGGTACGACTTTTAGGTTTAAATTTCGTTTATGATAGTTCTGTTTTGAAAGCATTGTGCCCATTGACATGGGATTTTTAAGAGAGAGCCCCAAATGAATAATTTTTTTCTGCCGCTGTTTTTTCTTTAATTCAGGCTCACAATCATCATCAGGATCGTCATTTGTTGGCGTGACAGAATTGTTTAATAAGTTGGTGAATTCTGGGATTATTTCTCTTCACAAGGAGGCAGAGGCATCGCGAACGGAAACACCGCCTCCCGAACTACCCACAGAAGAAGAAACAATTCCAGAAATTAAGATTTCACTAGATTCCTTACGACAGTAAGTCAGTGCTTTTCATTAGACTTAACATTACCATTTTGCTGCTGTTTGTCTGTATATTGATATATTTACAGATTGAATAGAAGAGAAGAAAAGGTGTGCATAGAGGGAGAAAGGAAAAGAGGGGATGAATAGACAGCTAATGGCTGATTAATTGCTTATCCTATGTATGGCGAAACATGACCCTTTTCTGGGACTGAGGAATTTAAACTTTTATTATACTGTATTCATTACAAATGAAATTCATTTTTGCAGGCATTTTACAGAAACCATTTTTCCTTACATTCCACCAGACTTTAGTACTTCGCTGATTATGGCAGTATTAACCTCTTGCTTTCCGGGGAATGTTTCACGTGTACTTTGTGGTATTTGTTGCATGTTTATTGTTTTTATTTGACTATTTATATTTCAGGCGTCACACAAGCATCATTAACCAACTGTACAAAGGAACCCAGTGTGCGTCTTGTGGGCTGCGATTTCCAGATGAAGCCAAGGAGCAATACGGTGAGCATCTGGACTGGCACTTTAAGCAAAACAGACGTCAGAAGGATAATTCTAAAGTTGGTTCAAGAGCCTGGTATCCTTCATCAGAGGTAAATATGAGGATGCATTTGGTTATGTTGGTATTTTAGATATGTTACTTTAACCAACCACTGTTGGATTAAAACCAGTGGGAAGATTAGGCGTCGTCCCTTTCCTTTCCTTCTTGTCCTTTCCCTTCTAGTCCCGCCCCTCCCCGTTTCCTTTTTCAAGGTTTCACCTGATTTCCTTTTGTTCCAAACAAAATCTCAGGCTTTTTGTCATGATAAGATAGCATAATCCCCTGAATCAGGAAGCAGCCGAAAGAAAAAGAAGAAGAATCTGTCATTTTTCTCACTTGAAAATGACATTTTTAGGAAACTTTTAGGAAACTCATATTAGTATACCTTGTGTTTTGGTGAAAAACGTGGTAATGCTTACGTGTTTTGAAACGTTTATAGCAGTGCTAAAGATATATCTCATGATTTATAATTAGTTTATAAGCCTTTCTTAGTATCTAACAATGTCATTGGGCGACATTAATTAAATGCCCTATCCCAATGATAGCATATGTTCCGGTGTTGTTGATATATGTTTTATTTATTTTTTATTTGTTGAGACTGTTGTCAATTTACAATAAAAATGTAATAAACACTGCTGTTAACATTTGTCCTCTTCCTTCAATCAGGATTTTCTTCTGGTGGATGTCTGTTGTTTTGGCAAGTACTTTTTTAATAGCTATTATTAATAGCTATTTTAAAATTCATTTTAGAATTTTGAATACATTAAATGTTTTGACACATTTATTTGTTGTTGTTTGTTTTAGAGTTGGACTTCATATGATGGAGCTTTGGATGCTGCTGGAGAAGGTAAGTGATATACTCGGTCTCTTTATTTTGTTTTGTTTTTTGTCTGTTTTTAGGGATGTTTTTTTAACTTGGGGTAGATGGTAATTGATACCACCATTTTAATATCATTTTTCCACCTACCACTTAAATTAAAATATTTATAGCTATTACTTTTAAGCTATATATGAATATTGGGGTTGTAAGCATGATTTTATATATTGGATATGTATTTTATACCTGAAGTTTTAAGGTTGCTGATTACGGTATTGGCCAACTTGGAAACAGCCACTGTGATAAAATATGCTTCGCACAACTAATTGTCATGTTTTGTCCTACAAATTGTAATCTATAATTTCTGAAACGCTAAGCGTAGTGCCACATTTTGAAAATGTTTTGCAGTATTGCAGGGCTTTGCTCCTGCGAAAATAAAACCATTAAAAAGTGTAACCATCATAAATCTGCTAAACTTTGATCTCGCAAACCTCATGCTTGCTACTCAGAGCGACATCGATATTTAAACAGGCTTTTAAAGGTAGGTACATATGTAATATGCTTAAAAAAATGCTCTAAAGTATTAGATAGCGATATCCATCTACTGGTTTGCGAAGTAGTTACGTGAGAAAATTCCAATTCGTTTTATTAACCCCTTTGCAGTTCCCACAAAACCAAAGGGGGTTCGACTTTCTATTTGATTATAATTAGTTTATTAGATGTCAAAGTTGTACCTAATTTTGTCACCTTTTACTCTTGATTTTCCAGCGCCACAGCCAACCTTTGAAGATAACGATGTAAAGTTTGAAAAGGATGCAGAGGAAGAATACACCTGCGCAGTTGAGCAAGTTGAAGATGATGATGTAAGACAAGTTGTTTTCCTGTAATCTCAGAGTCATTTAATTAACGGATTTTGTTTTTAGTTACGAGAAAATCTATGTTATTTGTTTCCGGGCAAGTGTTTGCGCATCCCAACAAAAAGTTAATGACCATTATTTGTTTCTTTGATGAAAAAACGGCAACTGCTTCAAGCATTTTTAGACTAATGGCTAGCCCATCCGCCGTTTAAAAGTATTGCATAATAAATAACCATATAGCAAAATGAGCACTACCATAGGCGTGTATTTTTTTTTGCACTATTTACTTGCTTTAACTGTTATAGTTTAGGTCATATTTTTGCTCTGTTCCGTATTTTAATTCTTTTTAATTCTGTACCTACTGTACTCTCCTACTACACGTAAGTGGTATTACAACAACATGTGCCCTCCCGGTATCAGTATTTAATCGTGAAATTACGGTTATACTGTAATGTTGTGTGGTTCCTTTCCATGAGCTACTACTCTGAGCATAAAGACAGGCGTCAAACTAGGAGGTTTTGATTCTGTCAAGTTTTTTTATAAGTTATTGGCACGTATTTAGTGTGAGCCATTATGTAGCAGGGGGTCTAGGCCTAGGACACACCCCTGATAGGGAACCAAGGGTAAATCCCTGGAAGCTACCCAGTTTTTACCACTTTCCTATCACTAATTGTGGCTATAATATGTGCCCTTGAAATGTTCTGTATACGTAATATTAGAATGTTCGGTATATCTGTAATATTTTCTGTCCACTACCTGTAGAGATAAACAGTTTTACACCAGCTTAAAATGAAAACAAATAGGTCACACGACTGTAAAAATGTAGTAAAATATAGGAGATGAAGCTGAAGTAAAGAATTACCTGAAGGTAGATTTTGTTTTAAGGTTCACTTGCTTTTTTTCTTTGGTTTAGTTTCTGTAGTTAGTAGTTCTTTGTTCCATTGTTAGATCTGTGACGTATGCTGCGAGCTGTTCGAACAGTTTTGGGATGAAGATCTCGAGGAATGGCGGTATCGTGGTGCCGTCCGAGTAAACGGAAGGGTAAGTTTCATAAGTAAAGGCAAAACCTAGAGCGGTTGCCTCGCACATAAAATTATCATAAGGTAGAATAACAAGATACCCCAAGGCTCTGTTTTAGGAATTCAGAAAATTAGGGCATTTTTGTGTACTTCACCGCTTTGTTTGACACGTTATCTTTGGTTTACTTAGATATGGGATCGTTCACAAATGACGTCAACCACTTTTCACCATTTTTAACGCCCCTCCCCCTAAAGTTGACGTCAATTTTGGACACTTTTTCCGTGAACGTTATCTACAAACGAAGATAAAATATTGACACTATCTTCTTAATTAATGGATTTCTGACTATAAGGGGGTTAGAAGTTTGAAGCAGGGGTGATAAATGTACCTCCGAGTGAAATGTAAAACTTAAGAAAAAAAACAATTGCATGAAATAACCTTTCAATTGAACCTCTCTGTTTTTTACACTTTAAAAAAGCTTTCAATGGTGTCAAAAATATTCCCATCAAATTCTACTCCTGAGGTAAAATCGTCATCATCTCTGCTCTGTTCATCCTCTGCTTCACTCATCATTTTCAGTCCTATTTAGATTCCTGAACATATGTCCGTCACTACCTCAGGCAGGTCTGTTGTTGAATGGACACAGCAGCCAACAACTGAAGGGAGAGTACTGACATAGTGAAAAGGTTCTTTAGAAACTGCTGAGTGAGTTAAAAGAAGGTTTAAGCTTTTAGAATTATTGAATTTTTTCAAAGAATTACGTCAACTTTCACCCTCCTTTCACCCCCCGTACCCAAAATTTTGTCAACTTCTGTCAACATTTAGGTACCCCCTCCTTCCTCTAAGTGGTTGACGTCATGTGTGAACGATCCCTATGCATATTACTTTAGGTATACTTTTGTGCTTTCAAGTTATAAATAGAAAGCCATTTTGATAATATTCTTTTGGCCACACAGGAGAAAGTTGCAGTACAGTGGGTATTGTGCGTTTCATATGTGTGCTGTATAGCGAACCTCTTTCCATACATTTGTAGCCCACTAATTAAAGTAATAGAATACCATTACCGTAATTAGACAGTGGTTTCAGTCAGCGATAGAATATCGAGTCCAATAATTAAGACTGTTTTCAGGGGCCACCAGAAAACTGGAGAACTGGAAAGTACATGAAAACTCGCGTAGTTTTTTTCCAATTATGTAAAATGGCACAAACAGCTTTCAGTAGTACAAGATATCAAACCTTTCATAAGCAGTACTTGAACTAGGAAGGTTTTACTTTTTAATGCTCACATGGTTAGGTTTGTTTCCATCCATGTTGAACGTCAGTTTATACTTCATACTTATTCAGAGAATAAATGTGTATGTGTATGAAACTTTAACCAATAATTTTTAGTATTCATGAATTATAGTTGTTGACGTTATTTTGTTGTAAAAAAATGTGGCATGGTTGATTGCTTTTTTTGTTGTTGTTGTTTTCCTGCCCATGACAGACATACCATTTCAGCTGCTATAAAGATTCAGGAGCTGTAAGTATACTTTGAGGACTTCGCATATAGATTGCGATTGCCGACTTATTTTAATGTTTAATTTGCCTAGTATTCTTGGCAGTTACATTTACTTATGTAAAAATGGGCTCCCCTTAAAAACGGGAGTTGCTCTGTCAAAATCTTGCTCTGTCAAAATCTGTATTTTTTTCAGTTTGGTGATGCCTTAAATCCCCCCATCCCCCCTTTATTACCTTATTGTATTGCAGTGCATTGCATTGTGTGTATTAAAAAGTTGAAATCAATATGGAATGTGTGGCGGTGAACATTTTAATCACTGTTGCCATATTTCTTGAGCTCGCTTATCAAGGTTTAGCATGAATTATAGAATGCTTTATAATGAAAGGCAGCAAAATACAATTTTGAACAAAACTCGCCCTTGTGCACCCTTGAATTCTAATCCTTATTGCTAACTGGATTTTAGAGATTTTATTTTTCAAGTGAGTTTTAGTTGGAGAAAACAGTTTTGTAGATGATTTTTTAGAAGAATCTGTTAATCCTCGGAATTCGGTATTTTGAGGTCCTTTGATTAATCGAGATGAAACATTCAATTTATATGGATGAGGTGATGTGACGGATTGTGAAGGTAACTTTTTTCTTGTTTTAATGAATACATTTATCCAGGGGTTTTTTGTACCCTTTAGATATGGTAGACAGAATAAACACTGCCTCATTTATCACGAAGTGATCAGAACTACTGTTCCAGTAAGATATACCATTAATATGTAATAACCAAACCAAACTTCAGAACCCATAATTCATCACCCCGTAACAGCCACCTGGCCTGTATTGGAGGGTCAATATTGAACAATTAAAATTTAAAAGGCCGATTTTTTTCTCTGCTAATATTGAATAGGTTACTCTAGAAACCGACGAAGAGGAAGAGTTAAGACAAAGTGATCAGTCAAACCCGGATCTCAAGTACTCGGCGGTAGAAGAGGGAAAGAACAAAGATGATTTGTCCGACAGATGCATTGGGGATACAGAAAAACTGAGTATATCCAGCCCAAGGATTCCAGAAGATATGAAGATCAAAGTTGAAGAAGAGACGGTATCGGATGAGCCTATGCTTAAATCTCCACTCGTAAAAGATGAAAAGTTTTCGCTCCCATTGATAAAGCAAGAAAATGATGCCCCAGTGGAGGATAAAAAGACTGAATTATCAAATGTAGTTTTATCTAATGAAATTGTTAATGCTGTGAAGTCTGAAACTTTAGAAGATGAAAAAATGAAATCAGAAGATAATCTTAGATAATTTTGCCTTGCCCGCATGGCGAGATCAGAACTCAGCGCCATTTTGACAAGGACTGAACTCCATGTTTCATCACGGTTTGCCTGTTTAGTTGTTGATATCAGCGAGTGATATGTCAGTCACCACTATTCCTATTATATCTCTTTTGTATTTCGGTATTACAGTTTTTTTAATTTCAGATCACACACGTTTCTAACATCTTTTAGCAGCATCGATCTCCGAGCTGCATTCAATACAAATGTTACTTTTCCATGAGGATAAATTCTGGCCCCGTTGTGCAGTTATATGTTATCCCTTTTTTGGAAGGTGATAGAAGATTCAGTTTCATAAAGACAACTTTGCTGCGTCAGGGGATTTCATACCGTGGTACTCACATTTAATGTCATTTGACAAACTTTTTCAGTAATGTGTCTGATTGCGGAGCGTTTGCCTTTCTCTGTTCTCATCACTGTTTTTCTACTTTTGCTTTGCTTTCAAGTTAACGAAATCAGTTTTTCGTGTGGAAAGCCCATTTTCGCTTGCCACAGGAAAAAAATGATGTGCGATATAGACCTATTGTCGTACTAATTTACAGGCATTGTTTAACTTTAAGGTAAATTTCTGGCTAGTATATTATTTTCAGATATAACAGATAGGAGTGGGGAGAGAGGAAACAGTAGGTCTACTGTGAAATTGAATTTTTTTCGGATTCATCAATAAAAGTTGAAGAGAGGTACGAATAATTTTGTGTTCTCGCTTTCGTTGTATCCTGCTTTAAAACAGTTCTGTTAGCGCCCCCTATCGAGGGAAAGCCGTCTGCGTTAAAACAGCCGAGACATACTGCTACCATTATATATGTTAACTTTTGTAAACATACTTATACTACTAAAAAATACAGTTTTGATACCAAAATATCATTTTACATCTTTATGTCCAAATAACCAGTTATCAAATTATAGATACTACCTTGTCAACGGATCTTGAAAGGATATCAAAATTTTGCCCGGATCCTTTTAGGCCCTATTTCATGCCCCACATTTCACCAAGAAGGTACCAGTTACGTCATGTCCTGGTATCTATGCGTTATCCCTGCTGTACTTGACTGCAATTTGTGGGCGAATATCAGCGTCCGTACTGAAGCATGTATGTTTTGCGTAAGTACTGCCTTGATCTGCTATTGCCTTGTAATGTGAAGGAAACGGGTTACTGTGATGTGATTTTAAAATAGCCTTTATTTTTCAGGGTAATCAGATGTAACGCTGGTTTTTGTTCTTCCGTTGTTTTAATGTTTTTAGCAATACCTTATTTTTTGACTAACCCCCCACACACCCAACTTGTATCTCTTTTCTCATGAATACATAATAAATGAAAACAAACACAGGTTTTTATCAGTGTACAGTAACATTTTATTTTACTTCTTTAATATAAATAGGTATTTTATAACACATTTCAGATTCTTCACTTTACCAGGAAATATGAGCATGCTTTTCCTTCATAATTTACAGCTGCCCCCAACTATTTTTTCTGTGCGTTTCGTCTATGTTCTTGCACAATGTTTTCCAGGGACAATCGGAGCTATTTCTCGTCTTCTTTTGCCGACGATTCCTACTTTCACTTCGTTCGTTTCATTCGTATGAAGAAAGTATGAAATTATTGGTCAAATCTCAATGGTAAGGTACTAACATATCTTTTTTAGAAACATTGACAGCATGTTATGTTCAAGTCAAACGCTTCTGGGCCATTAACTATAATGGAAAGCAAAATTTCTTTTTGAGATCCCCATGTTTTTTGTAAGCATGATGCTCCCTGACAGGAACATCAAATTTAATCTTGTGGAGTAGGTGTAGGGAACACTGCAAGAAAAAACTCTGGTCACGTTTAAGATTTTACTTTTACTGAGGAACATAATGAATATTCGAAAAAGGTTTGTTATCAATATCCAATTTGTTGATGTTCGATTTCAGGCATTCCATTCTAAAAGTTTTGAAACTTGTTTTGTTATTTATGCAAAAGCATAAGAAAGAGGATGATGCAGAGTGAGTTCTTGGGGCAACTTAATTTCCCACAAGGGAGAAAAAAGTAATTAACAATGGAATTCATACGTGAGGGTATTGATTACGCTGAGAACAATAGTAACCGTAAAGCTGCGGAAAAATTTAACGTCGATGTTAAGGAGATCAGAGAATGGAAACAAAACGTGAAATCCATGTTATAACTGCAAAACCGCAAAATAAAAGATTGGAATGCGAAGGAAGGAAACCGTTGGATATACAATTAGAAATTCAATTGATAGAATGGATTTACGAAAGAAGGTCTCAAAAAAAACTGCTGCGCATCGAAAAGAAACTAATTATGGCCAAAGCTAAATGTTTGTATGAAGATTGATGCTGGGAAAGTGAGAGATCTCTTTTTGTAACAAGCAATAGGTGAATTAACAATCACATGTAATGGCTTGTCGCTACTTCGGAAAACAACAACAGAACAACATGGTCCTGAACGCTTAATCGATAAGCTTATTTTGTACATTTTACATACTCTTCGGCTATCAATTACATTTAAGTACCAAGATTTCAACATAATTGCGATGGACGCGACAGCAGTGTGGAATGACATGGTGTCAAACACTTTTTGCTCGACAGAAAGAGAGCAAAATCAGTCTCAAAACAACTGGTCATGGAAAATGTATGGTTAATGAAGCTTTAGGTGCAAAAGCAGATAGGACAAAACTGAAACCCTTAATAATTTTCCGCCTGCCAAACGAGAATCGTTAGCTCTTGGCGAATAATTGGCTATAAACGTAGAGACCGTCATTTTCCCAGGTGGATGTGCCAAGTACATTGAAGCCCCCGATGTGTGTTGGGGAAAAACTGTTTGAAACGAGATTAACCAAATTGTATGATGAATGAAATGAAGGTGTTCACCGGTTCACTGGTAGTGGGAATATAAAACCCCGTTCAAGTAAAAATATTGTTGAATGGGTCCTTGACGCCTGGTCCCAGCTATCCAAAGATAGCATCATCAATTCATTTAGATGTGGATTGAACCTTGCATTTGATGGTACCTAATGTCACTACGTATTGTCTTGAAAAAAGGTCAACCCTGCATGGCTGGAAGGGAGAAGTTGAACTCCCAGTTAACCTTTTTTATCTTCTTTTTGACGGGAGCGAAGATAAAAACTCATTAATTTCATTCATTTCACGTAGAACCTTTTGCGGATTTTTGTAAAATCCGCGAAAGTTTGTCCCGCGAAAAATTCTTGAGTCCTCGATCCGCGAAAGTTTATGTCCGAGAAATATTTCAAAATAGGTCATCCGCAAAATTTTTATGACCATGGAAAAAAACAATATTTTTACTATAATAAAGCAAAAAATACATTTTTAATCCAGTTCAATAATTTCACGAACTTTAGTCTTGGACGCTTTGAGGACAAAACACGTTTAACATTCTTGATATTTATTTACAGAAACTGACTTGTTGCTTTATTGCTTTACAAGTATTTTGTTGTATTTATTTCCATACTTTTGAAAGATTCGTTAATTTGTTTTCATGAGAATCAAAAAATATTGTTTTTCTTTTTGAGGAACAATTAAAACTAACCTTTAAATTTATTAATTTATTGCTGGTCAGCGAAAGTTTATATACGCGAAATATTTCAAAATTTGCTATCCGCGAAACTTTCTATCCGCGAAAGTTTCTACGGTTAAAGTATGATTGAGGAGGTTGAGGCTGAGAACTGAGAAGAAATCAATAAGAAGAAATCAATACAGACGTGTAACTAGGCTTTCTATTTAAGAGAAATAAATCGTGGTACATAACCCAAATATCAATTTTTGTAACAAACGCCCCTGGCTTTTGTTAAGAACAACCTATTCAACTTACTTGTTGAGCTAACCGATTGAACAGAAACGCCTTTGTACCAGTGCGGCTGAGTGAGTAGTCAGCTTAAAATGTTGGAGTTTCTAGTCTAAAGCGCAATTTGAAAACATTTGGACCACTCTTCGACGGTATTTACCCTGTTGGATCAAGTCACGTCATAATCTAATGCTGTCCTTTGAAAGTTTTATTTGAAGGAACAAAAAACACTTTGACTGCCTTATCATTGTGTGTTTGGTTGCGCATGACATTAACCCACTCTTCGAACGAAACCTCATTAATTATTTGGGTTTTGGTGTCCATTTACCAGTGATAAATTTTGACGGGTTTTTAGAAAAGCTTAGTTCTATGCATTTTGAAAATTAGTAAATAATTACAGGTGACATGTTTAGCAAAATTTTACTTTACGTATTTTGGAGCAATTTTCTATCTAAACATCACGTTTTATTAGAAAAATAACGGTATTTTTCTAACAAGTCCCCTTTTCAATTCAGGTTGAAAAGATGCATTAGTAATATGTTAACTTCAATATTGAGTGGTTTTGGGATTACAGCTTTCGATCCTCAAGGTTAAATTTTTCAAGTAATTACTTCCTTTTCAATGGCGTAAAAGGCCCTCCTTATTTAATTCTTAATTAGGATATTCTGACATGCTGAATTTAATCTCAACCTTCTTTTCAGATACGGCAAAAGGGGTTCCCTCATTTTTAGTTCATTAGGGTAAGGTATGTTTTGTACACCTTAGTATACTTTGTTGGCAGCATATTTCTTTTTCAATTTCTCTAGAATTCCCTCCTTTAAGGAAGTACCTTCACACCTTGAGAATTGCTGTTGTGACTTGACCATTTAAAGAGTTCGAGCTCTTTATTATTCTCCCTGGAAAATTAGATTTGTTAAACCTGGAAGATAACACAATACCTTTTAGCCTCCCATTTGTATGTGTTATGAAACAGAAATAAACAACGTTTTTGAAGTCGGATATATGTGGTAATGCTAATTTACCGAAGCTGACGAAGCCTTTTTTTTACTGTAAGCAAGAAAAAATTATTTAATTTAAAGAATTTGTAATGAAATAGGTTTTTAAAGGATATTGCAAATCTACCTGACTGAATGAAAGACGGACATCGATGAATTTCATGATTGTTGGTTTGAAGTTGTGATTTCATTTGGCCTGTTTGCATTTGAATGCTGAAACGGGAAAACACAGGAAAATCTATTTGTGAATATTTTCTTCATTTATTATCAGACAGCGCTAGGTATTCTATTACTTTTCGTCATCATAGTTCTTTTTACCTCTAGTTTGTATTGCCAATTTTGTATTGTTTGTATTTGAACTGAAGGATTTTGCCTCTGTTGAGAATATCGCTTTGTAAGAAATTTCATGTTAAACAAACTTCCGTCGAATTCTTGAGTAAAACATACTGTTTTCAAATCAAGATAAACATCTTACAAGAAATAAATGTTATTTAACGCCTTCGAAAGATAAACACCGACTTCAATCTTATTGAAAGTCATTTCAGTTTTTTGACGGGGTACAAATGTATGTGACTTGCTTAAGTCCTTTATTAAAAACGAAAATGGAATATTGCTCGCTGGAAAGCAGAGAAAACTCAGCAGACTGCGAACGAATGCACACCACAGAGGAAATGGAACCTCACTTGCTGCCGCTACGACAAAGGCCATTAATATCGAATGGCTGCCACACATAAACATCACCATTGACTGAAAAGTCTTATTTGTTAAATAAAGACGAATTGTGTGATCGAGTTGTCGATGCCGGGTTGACATTATTGAAAGAACCTTTCCTTCCTTCGATTTCGAATCCATAGCACTTCCTTCTTCTTACATTCAATTTTATCTTAACCCTGTTATTCACATCCACTACAATGTTTCCAGATATTTTCGACCAGTTCGTTATTTACAGGACAAGTCACGATAAGCTACAGCCTTAATCTTTCTCTAACAAAAGAATTTATCAACCAATTATGTAACCTTTACTCATCCGATTCTTTTATCATACCAGCTATTCGTTGTGCTGTTATGCAATCAAACCAACAAGGCCCAGCTGACTGTGGTTTATTCGCTTTGTCATATGCTACAGGATTGCTTCACGGTTATGACCTTGCGTCCTTCTACTTTGACCAAAGCAACTTAAGGTATGAACTGTAATTTGATTGAATATGATCAAACTTGTATTAGTTTATTTAAACAATAATCAGTTTCAAATTTTTATTTACATATTATTATCCTTTATTTTTTTTAATTACTAGTTTTACTACCTTAATCGTTTTATTCATTGTAAGTTTACTTATAATTCCTTGGTTTGTTTGTTTCTGTTTTGCTACTTTATATTGTTTATTTTCAGAAAATTTCTTTTTGTTGTTGTTATTGTTGATATTTAATCTTTTGCGGATTTGTACTCTTCCATTGTTTCCATACCCTCGTTTTCAGCATGTTTTTACTGTGCAACTCATTTATCTTCTATTTTCCTTCCAATGTAAATTGACTGTAAAGTAACAATAATTTCCGAAATATTTCAAGATATTCCGGATTTTAGTTGTTGCTTTTCATATATATATGGTTTGGGTTTTTTTCGCTTCTTTCACCCTACACAAGGCTGGTGGCTACTTCAGTGCAGAATATTACTTTTTTTATCTTTCCTTTGTACTCTTTAATCATTTTCTCCACTTTTCTCATTTTGTTTTGTTGGTTACTTCCTCTCTGTCCCAGAAAGCATGTACAAACTTAATTAGTCACAACACAAAAATGAATTGGGTGCAGTGCTGCCAGGGACCTGGGTGAGGCCCGAACCGGGAATCTCTCGCACGGTAACCTGTTGATATAACCATTGGGCTACTTCCGGGTAATAGAAGACCTCTTTTTTTAAGATTTACATTTTCTCAGATTAATTAAACAACTTGGTTCCATTTTAACCAAAGCTTGATATCATATCTTTTATTTTGAATGGATATTGGATACCCTGGGTACCTGGATACTTCGGCAATATTTTGAGACACTTGAAAGAGTTCCTGTTATATTCACAGTAGGCATGTTCTTGTATTGAATCTAATAAGACCCTGCATTGGTATATGATATATGTATAAGATATGGCATAATATATATTTTTTATTTTTATATAAATATATAAAATATTATATAGACATATATATATATATATTTATTTATATATTTATACAACTCCGCCATCGCTGGTCCTAGGCAGGGATGAGAAAGGAGGAATTTTGTGCAATCGGCTATCAATTCACTCAGGTAAAAAAATCAAATGAGACAGAGAAACCAAAACAGATATATCAAGAATACAGATAAAAGGATGAAGCCAGGCCAACCCAATAGGAAGCTGGCTGACCAATGGCAAAGTGGCGAGTTGGGTGCTGGAATCTTAGAGCACTCTACCAGGCTGGCCGGCTAGCTAAAGTGATTGGGGAGATGGAGAATTCTAACTTGTGCTTGCTTGGACTTAATAAAACAAGATGGACAGAGAATGGAATCAGGTAACTAGCTACTGATCACTACATCACCTTTTCAGGAAGAGATGACAGGCAGGAGTAGGCTACAAAAGCATGATGGAATGGGGACCCATCAATGAGAGCCTCGTTTCACCCAGATTCCGCCCCTTGTATGCAAAGCTTACAGTAGTCGTCTGTTAAGTAGCTACGAAGGTGCCAGAGAACGCTAATAAGGAGGATTTCAATGACTAGTTACAGGAAGCAGCAGAAAACACCCCAGTACACGATGTCTATCTTCTCGTGGACGACCATGACTAGAAGGTAGGCAGTGACACTACTAGTAGGGAATCCACTTTGGGATTTCATGGATGTGGCAGCAAGAACAACATCGGAGAGCAGCTGGTCGAGTTGTGTGAGGAGAACAATCTGCTCAATGGTGGCACTGTTTTCCAACACAAAGACATTTACAAGTGGACCTGGATTTTACCCGATGCTGAAGGTGAAGAAGTAGCCTGTACGATAAAAGCATTTGAGAGGAACTGGTGTAAATTGTGATCATAACCAGATTGTGGCGAGAGTGAAGCTGAAGCCAAGAACGCTATTCAGACACAACCCTGAGCAGACATGGATAGGGTAAAAAATCTAGAGGTGAAGATAATGTGTTAGTTGGAACTGAAAAGAAGATAAAGGTTGCTTATTGACCAAAAGAAACTAACCACTGACTCGCTTAGCCAATAGATAATGAGAGCTGGAAAGAAGGCGCCAGGCTTAAGGGGCGGACGTAGAGAAGGCTGGATATCCAAGAATACGTGATAGAAGATTGATGAAAGGCAAGACACTAAGAAGAGGCTAGATCAGGCAAAGTCAGACCGAGTAAAACAGGGACTCCAAGTTTCATATGCTGCCTTGGAAGAAGTGGTTAAGAATGGGTTGATAAACAGGCCTATTTTGACAACTTGGCCACCGAAGCTGAAATTCCAGCATCAAATCAGGACCTAGGTCCTCTTTGCAGGATTAGCACGTCACTGACAAATGGGTTGAAGTCTTCGGACAAACCAGTAAGTAATGAAGAGGGTGAGATAATCATAAGAAATGTAGAAAGGTTAAATACTGGAAAGAAAATTTCGAAATGGTCTTAAAAGACGATGACCTAGACTCAGAAGCTAACTCTAAGCCAGCAGTAGCCACATTGGACATCGAGACAGATCCGCTGACAGTGATAGAAATCACAGCAGCCTGCAAGATGCTCAAGAATGCCAAAACACTGGGGATTAACAAAATTCAGACAGAATTTGTAAAGGCAGATGAACAAATCACACGTACAATTCTATTATACATTTTGTGAAACATTTGGAAATCAGAAATAGCCCCTGACAATGGGAAAGTGGGACTTGTAATGAAGCTGTGAAAAAAGACCTCACAGACCGTAATAACTGCAGAAGATAAATACTTCATTCAGTGCCCAGTAACATGTTTAATAGAATTGTGAAGAGAATAACCAAATGAGTAGACCAGAAATTGAGACCAAAACAGGCAGGGTCCAGAAAAAGGGAGATATTGTTCGGATCATATCTTCACATTTGGTCACGTTATTGAGCAAAGTCGTGAATGGAGTGCCACAGTTTACATAAATTTCATCGACTTTATAAATGCCTTTAGCACTGTCCACAGACCAACATTGTGGAAAATACTATTGCATTGTGGGGTACCAGACAAAATTTGTTCCATCATCAATATACTGTACTCAGACTTTTGCGCCAGTCATATGTGGAACAGAGCTCACAATCAACTTCAAGATAAAGACAGGAGTCAAACAAAGCTGCCAGTTTCCCACTGCTGTTTTAACTCCTCATTGACTGACCACTAAGAATGGAAATCGACGGCTTTAAAGGACACTGTTCTCAAAACACTGGAATATCTCGATTTTGCAGATGATATAGAACTTTTGGCACAAAGGGATCAAGACATCCAAGCATAGTTCGCCGATTTTGCTTTCTTAGGAAACAGATTGACCTAACCATTAATGGCAAGAAGACCAAGGTCATGAAAATGAATGCAGGGATAGCTAAACCAGTCACCATCGACAGTGACAGAGTAGAGTAGGTGAATGATTTTGTGTACCTGGGTAGCAATATATCAGTTGGTGGGTATTCAGGAAAGGATATTGAGGCCAGAATCTCCAAATCTGTCATTGCGACCTGTGTGGAAGTCAACCCGGTTCAGCCCTAAAATCAAGATCAGGATCGTTAAAAGCAACGTGTTTGGAGTCCTGCTGTATAAAAGTATCTCCAACAAACTAAATGTCTTCAGAGAAACCTTCAGATCTTTTGTCCCAACAAAGTTTCAAACCAAGACCTCTACCAGAGAACTATCACAGCTACTCATTCAGTTTAGATATGTGTGTGTGTATGAGGTTTGGTTACTTATTGCAAATTCAGGAATAAACAAAAAGTCAAAGACGTAACACCCTTGCCACAAAGACGGAGCTTGTTGCTGATTTTGTAATTGGTTCTCACAGTTTTGTATTACTTAACTGTAATTTGTAGGTTTTTATCTCATTCTCATCAGTATGTCAATATGGATTGAAGAAACGTCGATACAGAACATACAAGATATTTTACCATTTTGTCGTGTTTATTAGTGTCATTTTCTGTATACAAATATAAATAATTGCTGTATTTCTACTTTATCTACTGGTGCCTAATATTTCCATATAGAGCCGTACAATAGGAAAGAAAAACAACTAATTTTTTGCTTTGCCTAGAGTTCCAAGCTATTGTAATCATCAGACACCAAATCTAAACTTGTAGAACGTTTTACACATAGTAAGTTATACTGTATTTATGTCCTAACTTTACTATTATAGTTCATTAAAAAAATTCCTTTTGCTATCGATATTTAGAAATTGAATCGATCTATTCATTTAACAATTCATTTTGGTTGTTGTATATCTTAGCCTGTGTAAAATTTTCTTTAATTTTCAGATTTGGTTTCTGACAATTAAAATAGCGTGAAACGTTAGGTAGCACAAAGGTAGCTGTTGCTCTTCCTTGTTACATATACAAACGAAGAAAAAAGTATTTTTGCTGGAGACAGGTCTATATATTTTGAAAAAAAGCCCAACAAAAAAATGAACTTGAGGAATAACTACATTCCTTGTACAACTAAAAGTTTCACTTATTTAACGATCATCAGAAAAAAACCCACTTAAACCAAGAGTTAAGAGTTGACTTAACACCTGAAAACGTCATAGGATGAAGGAGAACACTCAACATCCAAATAGTTTCACAACCTAGCTGTCCGTGAAAAAATGCTACATTCATAGAAATATTCATTACAACAATGAGCAACAGCACAATGAAAAGAATCAAGACCTCGAGAAAAACGAAACACTGGAAATGCGCTAAACTGAATTGGTACCAGGGAAGGAAGCTCATCAGAAAACTTCTCATGATAAAACCTTTACAAAAGACTAGAGAACCCGCATTTCGTTAAGGAGACAAAGATCCAAGAGTAACAGCAAGCAAAGCTGGAGTTATTATTTTACAAGCACATTTCCGAACTTAATAAAAAAGATATAAATGAGCTGAGGGATCACCTATCCAGATGTAACAACAGTACTCTATGCAAAGAGGGAGGGTAGATTTATAAAAATAAAGAATGGCCTCTGATGTAAGGTAATCTCTAGCTCGATACAAAGAACCAAATGTTTTAAAATCAGACTTAACCAAAGATTGAAATATAAGATTTACAAGAATGATTTGTAGAAAATGACAGGCCAAACAGCCTAAGTGATGACCATTCCGCAAAAGGAGAAACAACATCCCCAGAGTTAACATCAGGATGATTTGCTATAAATACTGGAGGGAGATAAGGCCTCAGTTTTTATTGAACGACAGCAGCTGCTTTTTTGCCACATTTAAAGAAGTAACCACTTTCTTCGTAATCCTCTCACAGCCTGAAGCCAAACTTCAAATCTCTTGCAAGTTTGATTTGTTCCTATTAAGTTGCCTTGCGCTTAATGCCAAAACAAGGTAGTGTCATCAGTATAGAAGTTGATGAACAAAGGGAAGTTACCAGGAACTTCATTTATGTTAAAAGTAAGAGAGTTGAACCAAGAATAGAATTTTCAAGAATGCTAGCATTAACAGAATATTTGTCAGAGGTGATTTCATCCAGTGTGACAACCATTTCACAATTTGAACGAAAGGACTGAACGATGACAAAGACCTTGGCAGCGATACCATAACAAGAAAGCTTATGAAACAATCCAGAATATCATATCTTATCAAATGCCTTAGAAATATCCAGAGCCATAACAGGTAGAGGACTTCCAGGACAAGAGTGTGTATATTGTATGTAATTTTCTTGTTTATAATATTACGACTGGGGAACTCACCCTGTATAAAAATTTGTGCCAAATGTCCTGGGTAAGACGATAAACCGTATCCGGTCGTGGAGGATCGACGTGGGCCAATGAGGCTACCCTTTGCCACAACTACCTCTAGGTCACCCTTGGGCAAGGTATAGCATCTGTCAGCCTGCATCGAGACACAAATGCCAGGTTGACGTCCGACTGGGTTGTCTATGTTTTGACAACGGAACTTACATAGATGCAAATAAGCTATCAAATGTAAGGAGAGACATACTAATTATGAGAAAGCAGCAACTACCAGGCACAGCAGGAAAAGAAATTAGTGCAAGTACAGATAATATAGCAATAGAAGATGATAAGGTGACATGTAATTAGGACGAAAACAATGCGTACCTACCTCAATCAAAACAAAGCAAAGAAGAAAGAAAAAATTAGACATAAAACAAACAAAAATTAGAAAAATGGGAAAATATTAAATCTGTAGAAAAAAGAATAGAGTTTAACTATTAAACATCAACAAAGACTGCAAGGCTAAAGAATCGATTAAGACATCAAATAAAGCTTTGTTAATAATTATAACAAAAGAACAAGGTCATGAGCCATGAGCAACAGAAATAAATAAACTGATGTACGCAGCTGCTCCACTTATAATTGAAAACAAGGGCGTCAGATGTAAAAAAAAAACAAAGAAAATCAAAGAGAAAATCTGCGTGGAAAGAAGAATTAAAAAGCAAATTTCTAGGATAAAAGGCGATTTATCGATTCTCACAAAGTTAACGACAGAAATTGGAATTAGTGAAAGCAAGTAGAGAAAAATCATTAGAAGATACTCTGAAAAAGGGGAAGAAATAGACGAAGAGAAAAAAGAAAGAAAAGTTAAAGGCGAAGATACATGGAGAGGCTCAACAATAAGAAGATTTGACCACATACAAAATATAACATTTCAAAACAGTATTGAATCCGATTGGCAAATCATTTCATGATACAGAAAACAGAAAAATAAAGGAAAGAGCTACAAAACACAATGACATAAGAGACTGAAGACGTTATCGATTTAAAAAAACTGGGAAAAAAAAACAAGACTGAAATCATACTCCACAGTCAGAACAAGTGAAGAAAGAAGAAGACCGAAAAGAAAAGGAAAACAGGAGGAAAAATATGAAGTCAATAGAGATTTTAAGGTGGAATTTTAAAAAGAGATACATTAATTAGGAATATCAGGAAATTGAAGAAGACAATAAAATACGAAAGACACGAGATATTTTCAGGAAGACAAACGAAGTTACAGGCACTTCTCAGCCACCTGTTGAAGTGCTAACAGAAAAGAATAGTGAATATGGTATCAAAGCAGAAAGGTTAAAACAACGTTGAAAGGAATATGCTAACATCTGAGCATATGATGTTTTTATAACTAAAGAATTCTGCTCCAGAAAATTTGAGACAGTACATGGGGCTCACAAAGACAAAAGTTAATTGGGCGGTTAACAATTGTTCCAATTAAAAGTCTCCCAAATTAGACAACGTACCAATTCAAAAGGCAATTGGAAAGGGTAGAGTAAAGGCTTTTACTTTAATTTGTACTTTGATTTGGGATTCACCAATATGGCGTACTGAACCGAAGCAATCAGTCTTTATCCCATTTTTCGCAAAACAGACAAATCTCCACAAAAACAAGAGAAGTATTACACTGATAGTATACCCTGGTTAGACCCTTTTAAAGATGTTCTAATGTAGACAAAAATCATGCATGGAAAGAAAAATACTAGTGTAACAAGCAGCGTTTACAAAATATAGAATGACAAGGGGACAGATAGCAAAGATCAAATGGCTCATGAAAAGGTCACAGGATTCCCAGGAAGAAATACACTGGTGTTTTATCGATTACAGCAAAGCATTTGATTGTGGAGACCATACAGATGTGGAATACAATGATGAACATTGGTATCCCTATGCACCATGTTGTTCTGCTACGAAATCGCTGTTCTGAACATAATATGACGAAACTGAGCGTTTTAGCATTGTAAAAGAAGTTAGTCAAGATTGAATCTAACTACCTTATTTATTTAATCTTCAAAGAAAAAGTCATAATGAGAAAGGCAGATCTCAGCACCATAGAAGACAATGTGTGAATTGGTAGAACGGAAATTAGCAATCTAAAATATGCAGACGACACAAATCTGATTGCTGAGACAGAGGATCAGTTGAAACAATTATTGCAGAATGTAAAAGAACACACTTAAAATGTGGCCTTAGGTTGAACATCATAAAAAAACATGGTGATGTCAACAGCTGATATGAAGAGATTTGAAGTTAAGCATAAAGAAGTAGAGGTTTTGGACAACTTTGTCTCTCTTGGGACAAAGATAGAAAAAGAGGCCGGATACGCAGGAGAAATACTATGTCTAATTGCACTAGGAAGAAGAGCAATTAGCAAAGTGAGTAAGATCATGAAGGATGAGCACCTGTTAACACCAACAAAGGTCAAAATAGGGAAAGCCATCGTATTTCCTGTAATGATGCATGGATGAAAGGATGAAATGCATGAAAGTTGGACCATCCGAAAGGCGGAGCAAAAGGTGACAACTTTTGCAAGTGTCATAGCCAGAAAAAGGAACCAAAAAGTTTATAATCAAAGAAATTCATCCAGAAACAAGTCTTCAAGCAATGGTTGCCAGGCAGCGTGTATGTTATTTTGGCCATGTAATTAGAGCAGAAGGACTGCTTCTAACAATCGTGATAGGTAAAGTAGAAGGAACCAGACGAAGAGACAGACAGTACACAAGATGGATTGAGGGCATCGTAACAGATCCGAATGATGCTGCGGGAGGTAAAGGAAGGTGCGAGAAACCGGAATTACTGCAAACAATTGATCGCTGGGGTCACCAGGCGTCGGCTTCGATTCAATGACACCCAACAACAACCTAGTACAAGAGGTCCTATTCAAACGAAGGATGAAATTGTCATGAAATGAAAATTACTCTTCGTGAAGTATTCAGTAACTTCTTTGGTACTATGGTAATCGAAATACGTGATGACCAGGCCTATCAAGGGTAGTGTGAGATATATAGGGAGGTCTTGGTGGCCCTGTTTGACAGTATTTTGGAAATTAGATATTTTATATCGAATCATTATCGTGAAGTGTTTTGCTTCATAGCGTTGACAATCAGGTCCTTCTGGATCTCTAGATCTCTTCTCGACGTCAGTACTACTGTTACACTTCATGCATAAAGCCTAATTGTTAGTCCCTCTTTCATTCTCTCTCGTTATCTTTTCTTGTTATGTTTTCAGTCGATTTTCCTTAGTTATAACATTTTCTAGCTATTTGTCTATCACATGTCCAAAAAAGGTTGCTTGAGATTCTCTGATGTGTTTACTGAGCAATCTTATTTTATTGGCTTTCTTTAGAACTGCTTCATTAGATTTCTTGTTAGCAAAGAAATTAGAAGCATTCTTTCTTTAAAAAAAACACACATCAAAAGACTTTATCTAATAAATTCGTAGGGTAATCATTCTCAAAAGGAGTTGGTTAATTTTATCTATTTCTTCTAATAACGGCTTTTCTCCTAGAAGGATCCAAAAAAAAGTTATCAACGCCATTTGACTGACAATTGATATGAAGACATTTCACAATTTGAAATTAAAAATTGAAATTAAAAGTTTTACATAAACTGTTCGTGCCATCTAGGAAATTAATAATTTATGTTTATTGCAAAAAACCTGACGCAATTTCAATTACAGTTTACAAAGAAAAATTAACAACTGAACTTAATTTCTGTTTGAAAATTGCTTCTTTTTCATAATTGCTCCAATACTTTGACTGATACACAAATCATAATCATGGGAGTAATTTAAAAAACATTTCTACACAGAAGTTTAAATATAACTTTTTCTAAATTTAAAATTACCAAACAAGTCAAGAGATACGACTCCTCTCTTTTCCGTCTTAATTTGGTCTCACGAACCTTAACTTAGCTAATGTGTTTAAAGTGAGCAGATATTATCACAATAGCAGTATGGAAATACTTATACTTATGTCATTCATGACATGCTTATTCTAATTATTTCACTAATTTCCTATCCCAAACTGTCTATAACTCTTCTAATGGTATTTAATTACACCCACATTAATTAAGTTTTCATGTGTTATTAGTGTTATCATGAGCCACAGCTTAATGGTTAGTCCAGTTGCACTGTAACCAAAACGTTCTTGGATCGATGGCCCAAAGGAATTTGGAATTTTTCTAAAGAAAAGCCATTTATTGCGACAGAAGGGAGAGTACGGCCAAGAAATTCCTCATTGCCACAACGAAGTCCCTGTGATGAACATTGTCTGAACATCTGAGCCAAGTTGCTGGGAATAATGACGTGACCATCACTCAAAATGTTATTGTCTTATCCATGACAAAAGGTTCTTGTTCACAACAAAAAGAGGAAAACTTGGTCAGTTTTGTATAAATGAAAAGCTGATCTGGAAGTAGAAGTAGTCTAAAATGCTTCTCGGCCTTTTGGCTAAGAGCAAGGAGAGCTCTGATCACTCCTTGGTCGGAGCTTTGGCCATAGGGTCCGAACATGCAGGACAGGGGTCTCGAGATGCTTGAGTCTTGGCTGAACTAACTACATTTGTATAAATTTCCTGAGAAAATAACTGAAAGCTTATTGTCTATGCCAAGTGGAGGCGAGCAATGCAGTGTTAGCGAATGGTCTTAGCAGAAGATCCAACAGAACAGATCCGTGCGTACTCCATGTTGCAGGCTTAACAAGTTGGCTTTCATTAAAGACAGTTATAAATTTTATATGAATACAGAAGTACTAATGCCACTGTTGATGAACGATTGTAAGCATGTTTAACTAAAAACTTAATGTTGAATGTGGAAAAGCCTTTCTGTGAGCTTATACAGCTGTGACAACAGCTTAAGTATTGATAAACAAAGTAGATGACAATGAAATTCGATATCAGCCAAGATAACAACTTCATGTTTTAAGAAAATTGAACGCAATCTCTCTCAAAAATAAGTTAGATACCAAAGAGGACCAAGTCTTCGATTTTACATTTCATGGGGATAGAGACAACCCCTACCTATCGAGTCTCAAGGTGGTGGATAAGGATTTTTGGGACAAGGGTAAACATGCACATTAACCGTCCCGAATAAACTTGGGCTGCTCTTAGTATCTTTGTATCTTGGTATCACCCAACTGCAAAATGGAACAACCTATATAACGGTAGCACTTAAAAGAATTCTTGATATACATATATGTATATATATATATACATATATACCTGATTCAAAGTCTTTAGCCAGGTTAGTCTACTTTTAAAAGTACTACTGTCAGTTTTGATGAGTAAATGAATATAGTCACAGGGTCCTCCGGGAGTGACTAGTCACAGGATCCCTTGCCCGTGGGAATATGCATGGGATGCTGCAGTGACCACATTTGGAAGTAAAAAGCCAAGTGAAAACAACAACACAAATGAGAATTGAGAGCTGTAATATAGGGTCAATGACAGTAAGTGGTAAATAACTGGTGGAGATGTTTACAAATAGATCTATTGGTGTGGCATGCATCCAATTACCAAAATTGACGGTCAAGAGTGCCAGAAAAATGGGACATCTCTTTAAGATCGTATACAGTGAATCAAAGAGAAAGAAGAATGGTGTACGAATAATCCCAGATGGTGAAATAAAGGCAGGCGTAGTTGAAGTGGAAAAAGCAGATTGAAGGCTTATAAAACTGGTGAGGGAAAAAATAAATCTGCAACATCTTCTCGAGCTTGGCCAACAAACAAAAAGAGAAGTTCTGTTGAGCATTTGATTGGGTTTTACAAGCCTGTCAACTGGAGGAAAGTTTAATTGTACCTGGTGATATGAATAGACACGTAGGCAAATCACTACAAAAATAATGGAATACTGATGAAGAAAAGGAGACAAAACTGAAGATGATGATAGACCCCTTGAATGCTGTTGAAGTCCAGATCTTGTGCTTACGAAGACCTTTTTCTCCAAAAAGTAGGAAGACGTGATCACATACAAAAGTAAAGGGCAGAGCTACCAGATAAATTTTATAAAAGCTACCGGGAGAGGTTGAGAGACAGAACATTGCTCAAAAGGAGTCAGTGAACGACAAGTGGAAAACATCAGAGGTAGCTCTTAAGGCAGCAGGAGATAAATAAGTAACGACAAAAGGCGGAAGAGATAAAAGGACTATGTTGATGGAATAAAGAAATATCGAAGAAAATCAGGGCGAAAAAAAACACCTTTACGAAATTGCAAGCTGGTAGAGAGAAAACACCAGAAATAGAAAAGTAGAAGAAAAATGGATGAATTGAGGCTAAAAAAGAAACCTACATTAACGCGAAAAGAGATGTCAAAATGCATTATCTGAAGCATGATAAGATGTAGAAAGTAAATGTGTGAAAAATTGGAGACCAAGGGTAGAGATGCTCTAAGCTATAGAATATCAGAGATAAAAAGTGCTCTTAGAATTCCTTTAGGTGAAGCAGCAACAGTAGAAAGATTAACAAATAATATGACTAGGGAAGACGTAAAGCAAACTGTAGAAAAAATGAATAAGGAAAAAGCTTCTGGTAGAGTATAGATCTCACCAAGATCTTGGCAAAATTAGGAAATGAGATAGTGTTCACTTAGTAGAGCCTCTGTGGATCAAAGTAAGAATACCAGATAATTGGAAGAACAGTAAAATTGTTCCAATCTATATATAAAATGATGATGCCTTGGAATGTAGACACTGTTGTGCAAAAGGTACTTGAACACTTTCTTAAATTGACAATGCGAGTACTTGATCAGGAACTCCAAAATGTCATCAGCATCAGCACCATGCTGAGCAAAGAAAAGGAACTACTAGCGCGGTATTTATTACCAAGCAGAGGCAAAAGAAGTTCACAGAAAAGAAGCAGCAGCTGTATTTTGGGTTCCTTGAGCTCAAAATAACTTATGATCAAGGAGCACAAGAACTTGTGTATTGATGTCGATAAAAAATAAATGTACATGATAGCCTAGTCATGCTAGTGAAAGCCACCTTTGAAACAAAAAGATGGAAGTAAAGACTGGTTATGGGGATACTGATCTTTTCCAAATAAAGGTGGGACTACACCAAGGCTCAGCACACAATCCCTTTTCCTTAATAGTTGTTCTGGATATACTATATACTTCAGACAAAATATATAATTATTTAATTAATATTCAAAACTATCTGCAGTTGACTTACCAGTGATAACTGACAGGAAGGCAGCAATGCCAGAGAACTTCCTCCCTTTTCTGTCTTTTTTTTCGGAGTTTCATACACATGGTAGTTTTATTCTTATACATTTTTAACCATATAAAACTAAGAAGAAAAAGCTTGTCGGAAAAGGTGCACTGGGCAAGACTCCGTTGGTTTAGACACTTACTATAAATACCAAATGATAGCAAAACAAAAGGAGTCTAGAAGATAAAACTTTAAGGCCACTAACCGAGAATTAAGTGCTTTTTTCACATTCTTTCGGCTTTTATACCTTCTTTTAAGGCTTTGCATAGACAACGTCTATAACCCTCCCCCCCCCCCCTAAAAAAACCGCCACAGTAAAAATAATAAATTATTAGCGCCGTCTGTGAACGCTGAAATAACAAGCACAAATTCTACTTAAGAAAGGAAAGAAATTCTTCAGAAATAGTTGTCAGCAATTGTAACGATTTTTATTTAGTTAAAGTACTCTATCGCCTTTAACAAGAATTTCATTCAGTAAAAGATTGCTGTCGATTGGTGCCAGATAGATATGTTGTCCAAATGATATTAGGAAAATATCTAGGACGGTTTTTATAGGGACTTAATTATTCAATAATTTGTATCTTGATTCATGCTTATATTGCAATTAGTTAACGACTAGAATTTTTAATTAATCAGAGAAAAGTGAAGAAGTATTCGTGAAATGAAGTTCTTCATCAAAGCGTCCACATGGACCAACCTAAACCCTACGTTTAAAAGTGACTAGAGTATATCAAGTACAATTTCAATTTTAGACTTGAGGGAGTTTTGAAACAAGTGCTCAGATGCTAGAACCTCTCGTTTATAAGAGTATGACGACAAGCAACCATCATCTCATACGTCCCAGAAAATTTGGGGCTCACATTAATAAGAATGTTGCAACAATAGCAGGTTCATCAGAATCTAAATTATAGGGGAATTGAAAGTAGAATTGAATAAAGAATCCTAGACCACAAGGTGACAATGTCAGCCTTTATGTGAAACAGAAACAAGTTGTCGTATGAGAGGAAAGTACTTTTAGAATTTTGTTCATTTTCAGTTTTAATTAGACAACTTGGGTTTTGGGCATAAAAAACGTGAAGTGTCTGCATTGTACTCTACTGTCAGTGACAGCGTTAAGGTCTTTTACAAAATGCAATGAACTGCTGAGGACAAAAATGCCCCAGTCATTGTTTTTAGTAGGATCAGTTCAGGGATAAGATAGCCATTCAGGATTATGTATATAAAAGACAACAAGAACTATTATTTCTGAACTAGGAAAATGGAACAAGATAAGTCCTTTGAGTATTAAAGAGCGTTAAAGTGATTAGTGGATACTGGAATGTGGCGACTGGCAGGGAGAAGTGATGTGATTGGAAGACTTGATCAGTTTGATTTTCATACGTAACAGTTTGAATTCAGGTTTGAAGAGCTCGTATTATTTGGGGAATTTTGGATTTCGAATAAAAGCACAAATTACAATATTTGTATTGAAGAAAGGATAAAGCTAATAATCACGCCACTTAAAATTGCAAGGTGAAAAATATGTTGGTGATCTACATTTACTGCTGTGATTTTGTTGTAAGTAAACATAAGCAACACAGGGTTATATTAGATTGTAGATTGTGGTGTTTAGGGTTTGAGATTGGTAAACATTGGTCTTGTACTGGAAAAAAGTATGGATGAAGTTTAATTACATTGTATATACCCAGATATCTGTAGATGAACCTTTAAGCAAAGACCCTAAAATAACGCGCGGGGGAGAGGGCTGCGTATATATCAAAACAGACCCATGAGTGTTATTTAGTAAGAAGAGAAGTCATGAAAGAGAGTTTTTGGAAACATGGACAAATAACGCAACACTATCTGCATTTGAGTTTAGCAGTTTCCTTACTAGTTACTATGTGAATAACAAGATTTAGAGAAACGAAATGTTGTGAATTAAAAACTTCACTTAAAAAAAAGCTGTTCATAGTACTGCTATTCATCAAAGTGTTTAAGTGAGGCATCATTCTTAGATTGGTCATCAAACAAAAGCAATGTCAAAAACATTAACTTATCTGCTGATTGCCAAGAAAATATTTATTACCAAAGTTGCTAAAGTTCTGAAACGGATAAAACCTCTCCAGACGTACAAAAAAAGAAAGACTATTAATTCGAGATTATTCCGTCATTTTTTGTTTGTATGTATGGGTATGACTTTGCCTACTTAGCCAGAACAAGTAGCTGGCTCTAAAAATCTTGTACGGCATCCTCCTCCTAGCAATTGGTAAGAATGTAAAAGGATATCACGGTCAATTTTGGATTACCACTGAAAGTGGCTATCATTTTTCGAGGGCTGATAATTTCAACATTTAAAAGGGATTGATAGACATAAGAGCTGAGAAACGTACCAACACCTCTTACTGCATAATTGTCACTTGCTTTTTCAGCACTACCGGTTATCAGAGTCCATCAATTACTCATGATCTAATATTTGATGACTTCTTTTCTGTAAATTCTTTATGTTCCTGTAAGCAAGTAATATCAGTTTCAAATTTCAGTGATATGTGTGTCAGGTCAGCAAATTTTGGGTCAGAGTTCTCGCATTCATGGTCAAGATAATGTTTATGCGTTTGCATTCGAGAAACTTTGGTTTAATCACACCAGTAGCATGCTTATCAACCTCAACCTGATGTTCCATTGATCGTCGCGCTCCTTGATTACCCTCGCGACAGGCAATGCGATTTTAAGTCTTATTATTATACATGGCCATGTCCATCTTTCAGTTGCTAGTAAAAAAGGTTGGAACTCCTCTTGAAGCTCCAATGGTTGTCCACTGACTGGAGCATGTTTGTCTATCCCTTTCAAGATTGCCGAAATTGTTTACCATACCATGACATCCGTTTCTCCATGTGTGCTATAAAAACTACTGCTTTCCTGAAAAATCAAAGCAGTGTTTTTTACCTAGGTTATTTCCTCGTCTTCCCTCACCAAACAGTTTGAATTTGGCAGTGGAGGTATGAAATTAGAGTTTTCGTTCTCCTACAAGGGCTGCCTTCCTAGGCTAACGAGCCCCGTCTGCATAAAGCATCTGGTTTAGGCGCCAGAGAACCGCTTTTTCCCCTTCTCCTGCCAGTGGAAACAGTTCTGCTAGGGTCATATCTAAGTCACACGAGAAGGCATGGAGTTGGACTTGGTGGTCAGAGGCTGTGAGAGAAGCATGTCATTAGGAGGACTCTATAGGTAGTTAGCGATTATTCCAAATAAATAGTTGAAAGTAAGGTTTATTTGGCCATATCTATACGAAATAGGTTTCATTGATTGATAGGAGGAATGAAAAGAAAAGAAATATTCAGAACAGTGGCTGCAGTAAATACCAGAGACAAATTAATGCAATTTTAAGCTTCTTTACAGTCTGACGTTTTATCTCCAAAACTAATAGACTAGAAGATGCTCTAGTTGTATATAGCATAAAAGGCAATCAGGTTGTATGCATTCGCTAATAACACACTCTCGAAGTGATAACAAATGAATACCTGTATCTGTGCTTTTTCTCATTTGCGCCCAAGATTAGCACAGAAAGGATTTATCTAATGTATATATATATACATATATATATAAGATTTATATATGTATTACCTATATATATACATATACATGTATATCTTAGTGTATTTAACTGAAGAAAATTAGAACTCTAGCGTTCTAATGTCGAATTCCACGAAGGTACTGATAGGCAGAGTGTTTCTACTTCCCTGGATAAAGAGGACGGCATGTCTACCAGCTAAGTTACTTTTTTCATCATATTTAGCATCTACGACTAAAAATTTTAAATTTTCAAGTTGGGTTTGGTATATTAACAACCTAAACTCCAAGCATCTTGAAACCTTGACACGGTAAACCATTAAAGCATGCCTGAGTTTAGACTCGTCGCCCCTGTGTGAGCCCTGGCGACTTTCCTTTTGCTTTCTGTATGCTCTTAGTCTGCAATGTTATTGAATATGTTTTGAGAAGTTTTGGTGTCGGGTGGTTCAGATTTACCTGTTTGGATATAAAAATACCTACCTCCAAAGATGTAATATCAAGTCAATAAAAAATAGTTGCAGTAGAAACAGTTTTCTGTAATGACAAAGCAATGCTTTTTGGGGGCACATACTCATGACACAATTGTGGCAAAAGTAATTACCTGTTCGTTTGATTTTGTAAACACCTTTTACAGCTAGTTTTAATATTTAGAAAGGATTTTTACACTGTGGATATTGTAGTATTTTACAATATTGCTGTTAAACAAGGCTTTTTTAACCAGGTATAGGCTTTTCTATAATTATGTTGTGAGAAGGAAAAGTAAAATTGTACCTGTTATGAAGTTAAACAAATTTCCAGGGCAGTACCCTGCTTGATGGTAGCATTGGACCAGATAATTGAATAGATATTGTAAATGAGGTGTACAAAGGAACAATTGTACATAGCAAAGGTATTTAGGCAAGAGTTGATGTATTAGTTGGGTGCAGGCAAGGGTTGCAGGAAGTAGATTTGCGTATTCAACAATTACTTTGACAATGTAATCAAAATAGATGTAAATGAAAGTTACACAGAGTTTACTGAATGTTAAGGGAAATAATTCGAATGCAATATTTTTTCTTGCTTATGCTCAAAAGGGCAACAAAGAAAGTTTGAAAGACTACGAGATATTCAAACAATACGTTGAAAGTGTACTTTTGATATATTGATAGTGTAAATTTGTTCCGTGAAAAATCTAAAAAAAGCTAAAAAAATCCAAATCATAAATAGCAGCACATGTAAGAGGTTTGATCCCCATTTAACGTTAAAGAGGACCAAAGCTTAGGCGTTAAATGATAAAGAACCTGCAAAAAAGGAAACTCTTTGTCATGTGGGAAGAAACATTCCTACGAATTTAACAGAGTTTGTACATCTGGAAAATGTGATAAACACACGCTACAAGGCAGTTTCAGTTAAATAACAGCTAGCAAAGTAAACAGCAAAGTTTAAAAAACTTTTAGATATACTCACAGGTAAATATCTTACCTAGATGACGTGATGAAAGCTGTTGGAAGCGTGTTTTAGGACACACATAACATACAGACTACAGGGTTGTTTACCGAGGGAAGAGAAACTGAAGACGATTAAAGTGTGTTGATTCTAATGCCCGCGATATATGGTCAGAGATCAACTGAAAAGGCATAAAGAGGAGGAAAGAGCGTATCAGCTTGTGTGGAGAAATGAGGAACTCAGAAGATTGTAAATATCAAGCTTCCGCGAGACTTTTTTTAGGCACAACACATTGGAAACGTATCCCGGTCTGAAAACAAACCTATAACAAGGAAAATCGTTTATCACTCCCCCACCCCCGAAACATATTATCATGATCTCTGGATATAAAGATAAAAGATTTGGTACAGACTCCAATAATCAAGCGAAGAATATGACATCATCGAATAGGTAATTTGCTAAATTGGTAAAGACCAACTTGCATGCGATATTTCAATAAAGATAATGGAGAAATATACAGGAGGTCAAGGACTTTCTAAGAAAATCCTTAAAATTTTCCTCAAATGCCTTTTTGTCCTTAAACAGCAGGAATCAGGGTTTTCAAGCATCTAATCAAGAGGTAAAAAAATACATTTCTGTTTGTGTTACAGAGGGATCCTTGTCTTATGAAACAAAAACAGATTTTTTAGCTAATTTACGTTGGAAATGGAAAATAAATGTTTTTTGAAAAGACAGTATAGATAGACGCCACTTTTCACATGCGAAGAGAACATTCTTGTATAGAAAAGAAAGCGCATTACAAATTTCAAACTTGCTCGTGTTTACAGGTATTAGTTCTCAGAAAGAAAAATTTATATTGGTACCAAATTCAAGTCAATTGGCAGTTTTGTATGACAACACAAGTACTAAAAGGAAGTTGTAAAACTGGAGAACGGTGTAAGCAAATAATATGTTTAAGTTACAAGAATTATCTTCTCCATTAGGCGGAGGGAATATGGAATAAAAAGCAAGATTTAAGACCAGAAAGAATTTTGTAACTATTCAAGTAGCTTTGGCTTCAATTACATGTCCAAATTCAAATATTTTGCCTTCTTTTTACCTTACCTTCGAAATATACTTTAGAAATAACAAAAAAGTTTTTGAATGTAAAGACCACGATAGGGACGTATACGTTTTTTTAAGGAAATGCAGGAAAATCAAAGAAGAATAGAAATCTAATAATCTCATTTTTAGTGAGACATTTTAGCCTAGAGTTCCCACTTGTTATCTTAAACTTTAAAGTAGTCACAGCTAACAGCTAATTATATGTTTCTAAGCTTGTGGACCTCCCAAAATCCATGTATATTTTTTCCTGGTTTTTGCGCAAAACACAAAATTATCTTTCAGAGCACTTGGGGAGGTTGTTTCTTCCTGCTCGTTTTACACCCTCTCCGACAGTGTTGGAAAAAGAGTAAAGAGATTCTGATACTGTAAAAGGAGAACCTTTTCTTTTACGTCAACTGTAAAGAATTTTAACAAGTCAATTACTTTCCATCTCGTAAAATATTTTGTAGGACGCGCTGTGTAAAATACAGAAACTTGCCAAATTCTCACTTAAAATAACAATTCCTTTAGCTTCGCTGTAACAGATACTGACTGAGATAGATAGATTAAGGAAATAGAGCTCCATTGGTTTTTTATTAAATTGAAGAAATTTTTGTTATTATTTCCAAACTCCCCTTCAAGGCATATTTTTTAGTCGTATGGCACACTCTAACCATTAGTATCGCGGGCTTGGCTTACGAAGATCAGGAATAAAAACTTCTCTATTACGAAATAATCACTAATAGGATCGTTGAGCAGAATAAGCAAGATTGTGGTGAGGATGTACAGAGGAAATTTAAAGAAGAATGTTTCGAGAAAAAAATGCCTTTCAGAAGATGAGAAATATTTTATAATACGAGGAAAGGAGAGATATAAAACCTAAGCTTAACAAAAGAAAGCCTAGGTTGAAGAGCAAGAGGAAGACAAAGGGAGAAGTAAATGGATGGAATAAAAAGACCAGTCAGACATGTGAGCAAATCTGTACATATATTGCAATTTACAAGAGAAAGAGAGAGATGTGGCAAACCATGGTCGTCAACGTTTATAGGGGCAGGATACTTCGTAAAGGTTAGTGGTCGAGCTGAAAATAAGAAATACGAACAGGTATTATATGATTTACTACACCTAGTTCGTAGTCCGGATAAATATTTTTATTTTCCGTGAAATGGTGTTTTTCATCAATGGCAATTATATTAAATATCACAGGCCAGTGGGATTCCAGGTTTCTCATATTCGGAGAGATGGTCCTTGAGATTTGTCGAATTTACAACTACCTACAGATTATAAGTGGAGAGATATCTGGAGAGGTATCTAGAGCCTGCGCATATAATTTGCAATGAAAAAGAAATTTGAAAAAGGTTTGAAATATAATTTTTCTGTATATTAATCATTTAGGATATTGCTTCAAATTTCAAATTAGCAGTTGGTATTAGCAAAAGTGTAGTTTTGGTACCCTAAGGAACATCCAGCATGATAAAACTCTGTGCTGCTTTAGAGCAGCAAACCGATACAATAATGAAGTACCAAAATTTAAAGCCGTACACACGGTGTTGGGTAGTGCTTCGACCAGTACTTATAAGAACTTCCCAATACTCCTACAACTTTCACTCTCTCTCTCCTCTCTCTCTCTCTCTCTCTCTCTCTCTCTCTCTCTCTCTCTCTCTTTCTCTCCACATAGGCACACACACATACGCATGCACATGCACATACACACACAAAAAGTCATTTTCCTACTATCAGTAGTATGGGCTATTTTTAGTATGGGCATTTTTTTGTATTTGCTGTCATGTGTCAACATTATCACAGCACAAGAGATTCTATTACTAGTTGTACGAGATTGAAAATTTCCGTTTTTCACATTTTTGTTTCAACCACTTTGAGTGTGACCTCGAAGACAGAAAAATCAAAAGATTTTTAACTCAGATACCGATGCCCTCTTTCAGTCCTTGGTTATGATCCATCTTTTTCTGACGGCATTGCTAACTCCTAATACTTATACTAACTACTTATACTAACTGCTGATACTGACTGATAATACTAACTGATATTACTAATTGACAATGCATTGGCCTTGTATTTATATTATATTATATTATATTATATTATATTATATTATATTATATTATATTATATTATATTATATTATATTATATTATATTATATTATATTATATTATATTATATTATATTATATTATATTATATTATATTATATTATATTATATTATATTATATTATATTATATTATATTATATTATATTATATTATATTATATTATATTATATTATATTATATTATCTTATATTATATTATATTATATTATATTATATTATATTATATTATATTATATTATATTATATTATATTATATTATATTATATTATATTATATTATATTATATTATATTATATTATATTATATTATATTATATTATATTATATTATATTATATTATATTATATTATTTTATTTTATTTTATTTTATTTTATTTTATTTTATTTTATATTGTCATCATAACCAGCACAGGCTTCTGGTCGCAATGGAATATTTTCTCTTGAAAGGCACACTCAGATGTATGAAACTAACATCGATCAGGGTTAGGTAAGCTAAGAAATGGGTAAGAGGTTTGACCAGTCTGCTTCCTCTTTGTCTCAACTTACCATCTGGACCTTTACATCTACGTTTTCTGATACAAAACGAAAGCCACCTCTTCTTTGGTAATCTACTTTCTACAAAAATTTCCCTGGACATTTAAAAGATTAAATTTCAGAAAAAGCAATTTCAAGCCACTGTTCCCAATTTTGAATGAGCGAATGTGTTCGAGTCTGAACCTGATGTTTTCCCAAACTACACTGCACCAAAACGTTGGATCAGTTCCCTTATTTTTGCATTTGCTCTACGAATAAAGTTGTCCAATAGAAGGAGCACATCGTTCTGTCCTTGGTTATATCTCTTATCTTTACTTTTTTGGGTATGCATCTAGTATCAAACACCGAGAGAAATGATTTTGTAATTTTACCCGTTATCCTAAAATCGTTTACGTTACTCAATTAAGTTTTTTGCTGATTATTGTTTTGTAGTGCCTAAATTAAGCTATTTTGTCTTTCTTTCTTATTTTCTTTGAGGTGCAGTATTGGTTCAGTTACAAATACAAGAAATTCGTACTTCATTTAAAATTGGCGTTTACTACATTTTCAATGCAAATTAAGAATAAAGTCACAACAAATACTTTGCCTCCGGATCATTCCTTTCCCACTATAAAGGTGTTAGTTTCTCTCCTATGGAAGGCTTCCTTCTCCAAGTACATCAGTTATACTTGATTTTGTTTAGCAGCAAGAAATACGATCCTTGTTTGGAAGCTGTTAACTTCCTGTTGTAGCTGAAAACCTGGATTTGACTTCTTTCAATTGCAAGATAATTAAGAGTTTTCTTTTACGGACCATATACGAAATGCCGGACACGATTACTTGGTTTTCATTTATTTTCTGTTTCTTTCCAGAGCATGTAAATACTAATCAGACCTTATTATTGCCTCCTATTTCTCTGCACACACACCCTCCCCTAGATATTTCCTGTGACTCTCAACATTAAAGAAAATTCTATTAGACAAAAAAACACACACGTTAACTGATAAAGTGCAGGACATTTGTTAATAGCTTTAAGTATAATGAAAAAGTCTAACCTTATAATACATTTTATAAATCAACCAATCAATTAATCAACCAATCAATCAATCAATAAAGTTGATAACTGTCATGTTTTGAAGAAAACTAGCGAGCTTCTGGCTGCTTATGGTTGTAATTTTGTTAGATGCTTTGACTTGTGATAAATATTTTATTGTTGAGTTTTAAGGTGCGATAGGTCATTGATTGCTGTCTTGATTTATTTAATGAGGAACGAATGCTATGAAGTGCTTGATTTTACACGTTTCTTTCACAAAATCAGTACTATATTTGTTAGAGTTTATATTCCATACATTTTAATTTTTTTTTTATTTTAACGTCATTTTGTGAAAGGTGTCCTTCAGAGGGACTTTGTTTACATTCATACATTAAACTTCAAAAAAGGTGGGAGTATTTGGAGTTTGGACACTACTTGCCATTGCACTGGATGCTTAAAGTATATGTAGAATAAAGCAAAAGTAGAAGCAGCTGGTAAGTAGTTACTATGTTAAGGAGGTACAAAGGATAAAATAATATACATTTGTTTTGACGATTAATATTAACTAGCAACAATGAGCAAATGCAGTTAAATTGCTCACTTTTTTTAATTACGGAAACAATGCTTTTAGGTCCATACCAAAATAACAAAGCCTTCTAGTGGGGAGAGGAAGCTATTTTTATGGTTAGCTACCCACTTTAGTCGGCTATCTGTAATCCCCCGAAAGGAATACAGCTTCACCGCAGATAGCTTTTTCTGACCTTTAAAGTAGCCTTTTCACAAATAAACGGGGGATGTGATAGGCCAGGGGGTCGGAAAGGAGTTGTGACCGGCAGAGAACCTTTGCTACATTAGCAACTTTGCTTGAAATCAAAAGAAAAGAAATTCATGCGAGGGCATTCCTCATATCAAGCGACCCGCAGCTGTAAGAGTATCTCGACACTGTAAAAAGTATGCAAGGAAGGCAGTCAAAATTCCTTAATATCTGCAATGTGGCAAATAAGAGGAGGGAAATAGCAGGTACGATACCACTGTACAACACAGATATAAGAGGGACTGGTGCAAAAAGTTTAGGCGAGGAAGCCAAAATTTACTACAATGGAGAAGAACCAAGAAATGAAATGGTATTTACTTAAGAGAAGAGTGTCCAAAAAAATTTTGGAAACAAGTAGGAAGTCGAATAGAATAATGACCAGGATACTAGCAACATCCAGCATGACATGCATCATCATCACGGTGTATGAAACATTAAAAGAATGTAAAGCGGAAGAGAAAGAAAGGTTCTGTGAACAACTAAAAGTAGTATTAAACAGCGTTCCAGTAATAAAAGAGGAGATATTGGTGGAAGATCTTAATGGACATGTGGAAAATGGGGCATGAGTTTTAAAGTTGATGTAATAGAAAGACAAGAAAAAGAAGAAGGGATGAAGTTGAGAAGATACATTATTTTGTATGAAGTAGAGATTTGGCAATACTGAACAGCTTTTCCACCAAAAAGATGAACAGAACTACACTTTTGAAATTGATCTAAACCAGAGTGTAATTAATTACATCATGGTTACTTGAGACACCCCAGAGATAATGAAAAAATATTATTCCTGATAAAGAGGACGAAGAAGAAGAGAAATGAAGGTAAAGAAAACAAACTGGTAGATATTAAGAGCGACTGGAGTAGAGTTTTTTTCTCTGAACTGACAGAGGGGAAGAAAATTAGGGAACAGACTTATCTTAAAGCGATGGAAGCAAATAGGAAACTTTGGAAGAGTTTTTATATGAAAAATATCTGGAGATGGAATCCTGAAGGTGAAACAAGAAAGTTCTGAAAACTGTGAAACGAGATTTACAAATATTGGAAAGATATACTGGCTGTGAAGGAGTAGACAAAAATCTAATGACTTAGATGAGCAGACTTTGGTCAAAAACAGTCAACGAAAACACTGAGCAAAGACACCGTGTTGTTGAGGATATAAGTAGCTCTGAGTCTACGCAGCAGCCCAACACTACGTCAGATAAAATCCCTCTGATAGTCCAATACCGTGGAAAGTGTACTGAAGACTATGCAGACGCCTTACACAAGGCACATGCCCCCCTGTATCATAGTCATGACTCTCGGGAAACTCAAAACTGTTCTAACTTTCAATCAAACCACCTACGGAGAAGATGCTCATGAGCTGGGTTGTCTACAAGTTAACATGTCCAGGCTGCTCTACCTGCTATGTTGGAGTGACCACCCAATATATGCAGTCCCGATTCAAAGAACACCTCCAAAGGGCAGGACCTATGAGACTCCATCTTGAACTCTGTGATTTCACCTTAACAGAAGAAAATGTAGACATTTTTAAATCATCAGCTAGAGGAGATGGTCATTTTAGAAGCTTTAATTATCCGGGAGTTGAAGCCTGCAATAAATACGAAGGATGAGTGGAGGTCGCGAGAGCTTAAGATTAAGTTGTAGTCAAGTTCTTGACCCCTAATCACCATTTGTTTCTATTGCATATGCAGTAAAATTATCTGTTAGTTGTTGGTCTCTGTACACTATGTCTTTTGTCAAATTTGAATCTCATAGGTGTTTTGCAGTTTGTTTTAGATTGCTTGACGATGAGTGTAAACTCGAAAAATTTTGTAAACAAGTGTTGATTCCTTCTCTACATAAAGACAATATCATTCAAAGAAAGATGAATGGTGGTTTCAAAGTTCTTTTAAAGGCTAAATATAAAGAAATGAAGTGCCTGATGAAAAACAAATCAGAGTGAAATTAAAATTCAGAAGATATGAATGTGAGGAATGCTACAGGCCGAAACTGAGGTTTAAATAATGATGAAGGATGTAGGCTTAGGTTGGATAACATCGTAACATCATATAAAGTACATAAAAGCGGAATATTTTAAGAACGAGACAGGTGAGGTTGTTCCTACTTATATTCAACCGAAAAGGCGACACCTATAATGTGGAGAGTATAGCGGGATCGTATTTTTAAGGCACTGTCTTTATGAAAGTACAATAGAGGCAATGTTAACTAAAAATTACAAACAAACGACAGTGCTAAACATGATAAAATGCTTTATAAATTCCGTCTGGAAGTTTCTTCAATCTATGCTGACATACTCTTGAGAATGAGAGAAAACTGCAAATAACAGTTTTGTAATATAAAAGTTTAGGAACTGATCACAAGATGAGCAATAAGCATATAACCATAGAGATAACACCCTGGCTTTACTACCTTCATAGCCAGGGTGTTTTATTCTTTTGGTTTTTCGGTTATTGCTTATCTTGTGATTAGTTATGCTCCCGTACCTAGGAGCTACAATCTACGAAGATGATTTATATAAGGAGATTGAGCTTAGGATAAACAAAGCCTGGAATAAGTGAGGGGAATGTATTGGCGTGATAGGCGATAATGTAACAGACAAGTTAAAGGTATTACCAAATAAAACATCTTTTAGACAAGTAATGTTTTGTGGAAGTAAAATTTGGCCAATCACGAATATCTTAGTAGACTAGATAACCTCTTGTGAAATAAGAATGTTGAGATACTATCTGAGAATCAACATTGAAAGACCCTGCAGGTATGAAGACATAAAGGAATGAAGGAAATGCAACCCCAAATAAAGATCTGATGAGAAAAATGAAACCCGAACGTTGAGGAAATTGATGCTTAGAAAAGAAGTCAGGTCATCAGAGGGTATATGAGATAAATATTGAAGGAAAAAAAATAAGGGAATCCCCTATGTACTGATAGAAGGACATTATCCTACAAGATCTTAGACGGTTTAACTTTACAAGGTAAGGCCAATCCAACAAACCCATATGGAAAAGGCAGCTGGATGTTGGAAAAAGGAAAAAATACGCTAACCTCATGCCAAAAGCTGCTAAAGGTTAGCAAGGTGAGCATTTACTTAAGTTCATAAATTTTATGCTTTGTTACACAGGTAGCGAAAAAATTACTAAGGTCATTAAGATTGCTAAGAAAAACGTGATGGCAAAGAAGGGAAGTTAACAACCAAATGGACTCAATGGAAAACAAAGAGCATTCTGAGGTTATTTGCAAGGTTAAACAAATCATAGTGAGCAGAGAATAAACAAAATGTAAAAAATTTATAATTTTTGTTTTTACACCAATTAATACTAAATAAAAATGTTAAGGACAAAAATTTGAAAGCCTGGTCCTTTTTAAAAACACAACGGGCCCACTAAATTGTGTAACAATTCAATTGGAAGTGCTTGTTGAAAAAGAGACCACGCCCATTTTTAGAGCTTTGGTATCCTTGTGAAACTCCCTCCAAGGACCTTGCTTCAACATTCTTGTTGATGTAACTGTTTGAAAAACACTACAATTTCAAATGTAATTTTCAAGATTTTTCTCACTCATTTCGTGAGTGGCTTAAAAATTTCCAGGACGATCAGGACCACTTGACTTTCTTGGCTGTGCATTTGTTCGGGCAAAGCCATCATGAAAGCAAAGCCAACCAGAAGTGGGGCTCAGACCTCCAGCTTGCTGTTACTCCTATTATGCGTACGCCTTTGTCGCCTTAGTTTTGAGTTGGTGGAGACCATTGTAAAACAAAAGAATAAAAAAGATGACAAGGCTCGATATGGAACATATGGCTGGAAGGTAGATTTTTTTTCTTGCCATGGATTTAGCTTCTCCACCAGACAACATATTTCAGGTAAGAAATTTGAATATTTAACTTGAAAGAAAGCAAACACTACTCTATATAATCGAGCAGTTTTTTCTCATGAGGTAAACCATTCATAATTTTGGCTTTCTGGATAAACAAAGATTACTCAGGTTCTCAGTTTTAGTGTGGAGTTGGTTTTTGTTTATGTGTTAAACCTAAAATACAAAAATTTTCGGGTACAGATTTTGCGCTGCCATTCATTCACCCAGCGAATGTTAACTAATTTATGAATTTGTTATTGAAATTTGCTTCTTTTTCATAAGAAAATAGGCTAATCTACGACTCTGGGAGTTCATTCTCAGAGGTAAATTGAAGCCTTGAAAACACGATCACGTACTAATTAAAATACATGTCAGATAAGAGAGTAAGTTTGCTCAAGGTGCTTGCCAACCTTTTTTTAGTAGAAAATATCATATTTGAGGTCAAGACCAGATATGCTTGAAACCAAATGCCTTCCCGTGTTCACGAGCTTACAGAAAATAAAAATAAACGTGAAAAACAGTTCCTTTGAAGTGTGGATGAAACCAGGAATGAATACATTTCTTTGAAAACTGAAACGGTTACCAAAACTAATGTTTTTAAGTCTACTCTATTAAACAGAGTGTATGGAGTATTTATTGGCTTTAAAAATTGTAACACGATTAAAGATCTTCTATCAAGCAAATCGAACTAAAAGCCATGTGCTTAAATTTTATTTTTCTTCGTTTTTTCCTCCGAAACGAAAATCTTTTGAACCCCAATAGCAAACGCTTGCCTGCGAAGCCGCCTTCTTGAAGCTGTCACTTTTGATTATGCAACTTTCCTCCCAAATTATGAACACACTTTGAGCTAAGTTTACCTGATTTATTAGTTCTAATGAAGGTTTAATTCTGTTTTTTGCCGCTGTAATTGAAACGAAGCAATCCTAGCACGTGCAGTTGAACTGCTTGCAGAAGGACACTGGCAAAATCTAGTTGTTTTTTTATTTGTGAATGTGATGCAAATGCTGTTACCTAGCACGTTAAATGCTGGTGCTATTTTCAAGCAGTTAGATTGGGCTATTTAGTCCAATTTAATGCCTGACCTGTCTGTTGTTTATCGTATTTTTACTGGTAACTTTCGGACAATGCACTGAAATAAGCATCAGACAAAAACAGTACGATAATGCCAAGGAGGTATTTAAGTTGTAAATGAAACTATTACAGTTTTCCTTAAACGTGCGAACTATGTCAACTACAGGCCGATAAAGAGTTTTTTAGTACCAGTGAATTTGCAACTTTTTTTACCACATTTTTTTTAAAAGTTTGCACATCATCTGACAGCACGTAAGACTCTTAAGCTGAGGGAAGTCAAGCCAAACTGGTTTTATCGTCAGTGCCAAAGGGTAATTTTTATCATACCATTAGCGAAGTGTTATAATTGTTTCAGACAAAAGTAACTGCCTCAGAATATTGTTGCTTATCACCAAATTGGCATTTTGAAACCCACTGGGTACAGTGATTTATTTTGTTTTTGAATGGTCATGGCCCACTTTGATGTGTTTTTTTTGTTTTTCGTATCAGTAATGCTTACTCATGTGAACACGTTTGAAAAGTTGAAAACATTCATTGTCCATATTAACCATCACCAAGAAATTTGTAATTCTGCTTTGAAAAGCGTGACCAAGAAATCTAAAATTTTCATTTAAGAAAAAAAATTTTTTGGCCTTTCTCTAATATGTTCATGGATATGGTATTAAAATCCCAAAGACTAAAAGGGATCTTGACTTTGTGGTATCAGCCAGGTATCAGAAAGTGAGCTGGATATATTCCATATTTACTATATTACAATAAGCAGACAATAAAAGAATGATTAAGAATGTACCCTTTATCACAGAGTATATGTGTACATACTATCAGAAATGTCGAGAAGATAAAGGTCTTTTTTTTGTCTGGATGTAAGATATGGAAACTTTAGGATGTATTAGTAAGAGATTATTTTCGCTCCGTCATAAAGCTTAACTTTTGCAACAAAGAAGAAGGAAAACCATTCAAGGAAAAAATGTTTCTGTAGCACAATATAGCAACAAAGATGGACCAGTTAACAAGAAAGACCCCATAGGACAGTTAAGGGACACAATAATGAGGAAGTTTTTGAGAAGAAAAGAAGACATAGGAAGAGTGGAAGGCTAATGGAAAGAAGAATGTCATCTTCAGGCATAAAGTAGGACTGAATTAAGTCTTAGTGGCCAACAAATAGAAAAAAAAGAAAAAATGTTGCCCAACAGAAACAGCTAAGATGGCCAGAAAAATAGATTCTTACAAAGTGCAAAGCAAATAGTAGTAAGAAATAAGAATAATATCAGCGAGAGGTTATAACCAGATTGTATATCAGAAGTCAGAATGCACTTCCATGTGATTGGAAATCTAGCTCAGTAATCAATAGCTGTTAAGGCCAAGGTGATACATTCAAGTGAAAAAATTATGATCAGCTGAAATTTCTCAAACATATAAAGATAGACAAAAGAACCATTAGCAGAGTTACAAGGGAATAGGTTTGCATTGATGTAGTGAAATCTGGGTTTATACCAGGATGTGATGCTACTGATGATGCCGTTTGCTTTTTCAGGCAGGTCTTTGTAAATGGTCATTTTTCCTTCATGAATATGTAATGTTTTGGAGAATGCTGGTTATCATAATGGTACAAGTTATGTGTAAAATTGCCAAATTTTTGTATTGACATAATTCTCATTTTGTAATGAGTTCAGACTTTTATTATGGGCCAACAAGGATACATACTGAGCCCACTTGTTCTTTATGATTTTTTGTGCCATAAATTTAGAGCATAGTCTTGCACGTTCTATTTGCCAGTTATCTGGTTATGGTTGTTAAGAGGTCAGAAGAACTTCATTCAGAAATGAAGAAGTTGAGATAAAGCATAGAATTAGATGGTCATGTAAATATTGTCAAGACAAGGCCTGCATACATTTTAGTGATAAGGTGCTTGCTGAGACCTCTGGCAAGTAAATGTGCAGTGTCTACCCAAAAAGGTAAGCAGTAATTCTATACTCTGTGCTATTTATAAAATAAATTATAGTATAAATTTCACATACCATTGTCAAACACATAGCCAGTTCTCCATAGTTTAAATATTCTTTGTTATCTTATTAAAATGTAGAGCTAACCTAGAGACTTGAATGCATGCATTAGAGGTACAGTTTTTTCAGAGGATATTAAAAGTAGAATTAGTTAAGCTATACATTAATGAGGTACTCAGAGTATGTAACTAAAGAAATATAATAAAACCTAAGAAAGCATCAGATGGAATTTTTGGTACATACAGAAGGAAAAAGCATACTAAAGACACAACATACTTTTATCAAGATGAAGGTTTTGAATTTTACTTATAAAAGGGGCTGAAATACATGTTCACCAGCCAGGGAAAACACATGAAAAGTCATCAACATCCTGAATATGTTTAGTATTTAAGGATTTTGACATCAGGTATGTCATATCCATAGTGTTAGATGTTTTTGTAATTTGACTGTGATAAAGCTTTTGTTACCATATATTCTTCAAAGTAGCATGGATTAACTGACATTTCTGCTAGATATCATCCTACTCTAAAACATTAAGATTATTTTTGTATTATATACAAAGTACTATGAAAAGGACAAGGCAAAATATGTTTAACTTATGTCTTGAGAGATAAAATGAATTTAACACAGTAATGCTAAGGAACCATTAAATTGCTTGACTTCTAAAATTTATGTCATGAAAGTTACATGAAAACCATATTTAGGTATGTTATTTAGGAATGGATATGGCACCTCAAGGAGAAGTGTTGAAGTGTGGTAATTTTGATATATTAGTCTTGTTACTTTAGTGACAGTACATTAACTCTTTCATAAAGGCTGGATACATCATGGTGTTATTTGGGGAATATGTGAAAACTAAAGCTTTTTTTGGCTTCTTCCAGTCCCTTTCATCACTGTTGATCAAGCGTTGATTAGTATTGTCTCGTTTTTGAAAGGAAGCCTTTTTTGTGAACCATATCAAACTAATTTTGTCATTCAAAACTTTAAAGCCAACCCCTCGTTTAGATTAGGTATTTCACCTGTACTTGTCAGAACAATCATTTCATTGTTAGATTGTTTTTTAATTGTAAGTAGATTCTTCGGGAAAAGCAGTTCACAATAATTGTGAATTAAACTGCAATTCTTGGAACAATGACCATGCACTGTTATTGTAGGTTTGTATGTGACAAATTGGTTTGCATTGGTATGGATTTTATATGTGGAACATCACAATGGAGAATTGTGCAAAAAAGACATTAAAAAGTGGATCTTGGAGCCATACAAGGACCAAGAGATGCTTTGTTTGAAAACCATCTCGTAAAAGCAACACAGGCCAAAAATGCCTATCTTACCTAGGGCCAAAAATATGGAATAACCTATCATCTGAATTAAAATCTACTAACAATGTCAACACTTTTAAACACCAGACCAAAGAATACTATTTTCAAAATATACAGAAAGAAGAAGACAATATATATATCTACTACTGACAACTCATGTTTTCACTCTCATAAAGAGCCAGGCATTCTAAAAGGACATCTCATTTTAAAACACATTTATATTTTTAAATTTTATCTCCTTTTTTTTCAATTAAAAATCACCTCTTAAGGGACCATTATGGAAATAAGGTCAGTTTGACCTTTTAATGTTATCCCTGTCACTTCAATTAGGGGTGATCTGTCATTATTTTTATTTTAACTCAAATTGTAATATTTTTATGCAACATTCTTTTTAGTATTAATTTATACAAAAGTTTGTAAATTAACTTTAAATTGTAATTTATTGACTTTCTAGGCCTTCCTTTTTTTTTAAACATTTGTAAACATTTTTCATTTTATGTTTGTGGCAAATAAAAACTTTCTTACTTATTTTTTACCATTATGGGAAACTGTAAAAAAGTGTTTTGGGTTTCACCAAGAAGAACTTCCTTGGTGTTAATAAAAATGTATAAGAATATATAAAAATATTCAGGAAAAGGACATTATGATAAATAATCAAGTTTTACATGTCTTTTGGATGTCATTACATTAAGAGTTTCTCAAATTGGGCTTTTTATTAGATCTTCTGTAGAAAATAGGATTGAGACATATTACTTGGCAGCACCATATGCTACAGCCCACATGCAATCTTCTGAATGTGACAAAATTATAGTTTCTCTGCTGTTATATTTACCCTGCACAGGTAAAGTTTGTACATAATTGATTAGTTCAGGCTACTTGTTTCCAAGCTTGATGATCAGTCCTTGATGAATCCTTGAATAACCCTTAATGAGTTATTTGTGAAAATGAATTTCAGGATGTGGGTTATTTGAAGGGGTCTTATTAAGGAGGGTTATTGTATTGTATAGTAGATATATAAATTATCCCCAGTAAATGTCAAATGTGTTGCACCAGGTTATATAGGTCTGATATACCATGCTGATATACCATATTTAGGCAGTCATTGTGATAATGATCTTTTAAGTATTTGTGAAGGTCCAACTCTGGTCATTGCTACAACCAAGAAATGCCCTCCACTCAACTAAAAGCTTGAAAATAGATCATATGAATTGCTAAATTTTGACTGTTGTATTAAATTTTGAATATCATCATTTTTAATAATACCTTTCTGAACCAACATCAATTTCATGGTTAGTTACAGTTGTATCAACTTAAATCCATCATTGGGATTTCCTTTGGATTCTGTGTTTTTTCCAAATTTCTGAGCCATGGAAAAAGGCTGCTTTACTAAGACAATATTGCAGGTACTCTGTTAAAAGTCATGCCTAATACATGGGTTAGTTAATTAAAAGCTATGATCTACTCAGAATAATTTCTCTGACTTGGGACCAAGTTTGTTGCTTAATGCCTAATATATATATTGAAGGTAACAAGGTTTTTGGCCCAGCCTCAATCAATATGCCAACTTAGTAATAAGAAGCCATATTATTAATAGTGCCTGAAGCAGCAAGTTGAAAGTACTCTTAAATAGGGTGACAAGGTCAGATTAAATCACAACTACTTAAGTGGCACAAATGGTGATTGTTTGTGTTAATGTTGTGGCAGCACGCCAGATAAAAAAAGATGTACGTTATATTAACTTGCAGTGAACATAGGTATCAAATAATAACATGCTAGATAAGATGCCAAGTGTAGAACATACCAGTTGTGTACCTAAAACATTGTTTAAAATATTTTTTAACCAAAATTCTCAAGGTATTTTGCAAATTTCATCATTTCTTTCAGCTATCAACATTTTACCAGTTGTTGTTTAGAAAATGTATTAATTAGTTAGTTAATTATACAGTTTATACATAAGTTTTACAAATTTTATCACTCACCAGTCTCTGTGTAAGACATGGATCAAACTTTGGGTGGGGAGGTTTTCTTCCTGTTTTTGCCAGTAATTTGCACCACTTTGCTTTGAAGAATCCACTGATACCTCACAAATCCATTTTTTTAGTTTGTACAAGGATGGAAGAATCTTTTAATATGAAAAATATAACTATCCTACACAATCATGAACATTACAGACTAACTTTATTTGCCTTTCTGTCTCATTCTCAGGCTGATATACTTGATTGTCCTCATTTTTATCACAATTTTAATCCACAGTTAGAGAGGCTTCCCAGAAGACAACAAATTCCCTAAGCAAACATTCTTCAATTCCTGTAATGTTTGCATGACAGGTTAAAACTCTATCATCAGAACTTACATAGTAATTTTTTTGTTCAGATATTTTTGGATCCATGTTAAGAAATGGGCAAGTGAAAGTACTTCTTCTCTATCTGTTTTGATGATTTCTTTAGGTATTCAGGCCTTAACCAAACATATCCAGACTGTTGCCATCTTTACCTCCTTCCCAGTAATATTTATCCAGTTTTTAGCATTATAGATGAATACAGATTTTTAAACATTGGCAATATTTTTGTCTTGATCCATCTTGGTCAGAACATCTTGACGAAGACAGGGGCAATATTGAATATTAATGACCTTGTTATTACAGCTTGATGGTATCTTGGTATTTCAGCTGCAAATCAACATTTTGTCTGTGGGAAGGTACACCAGTTTCAGTTTCATGAACTAATTTTAAAGAACTCATTTTTTCCCATTGAACTTTGTAACACATTTTCTAAAAAGTGATAGTGCCAATTAATAGAGCCAAGAAAAGCTAATTATTTGTAGTTTTATTAAATAAGAAGAACTCTTACAGAGGAATAAACACTTGCTTGATGCAAGCACAAGCACAAGCACAAGCAACAGATATTTTTGATTCTGAAAAACCATTGTATTTAGAATTTTCAGAAGATATATTGCTTTTAAGAACATTTTATGAAAGTTTTATTAAGGTTAGTTTCAAACATTTTCATACTGTAATTATAGCAACAATGTAATTTTTTGGGTGGTAGTGGGGGGGGTGAATCAGGTGGAAAACCTGCTCCTCACATTTAAGCATTTGTTGGAGCTTTTGTAGTAGTACTTGGTTTTTTCCAAGATGAGGATCAAGGGGTCAAACTCTCCTTCCTACAGTGAGGTCCTGTGCTTTGGACTGATATCTACACTAGCCAGAAACAGGGGGTCATTTTTAGTTTGCACTTGACAGGTTTTTTTTGTTTAAGGATAGTTATATGCCTGTCATGCTTCCAACGTCAGAAAAATTATTGATAGATGTTACAATTGCAGTATTTTGTTACATGTGTTACTTGGTTATTTAAGGAAAAATTACCATTGTTTCTGATGCTACACAAACATTGATGGTTTAGAAACAGAATCAGTGTCTTATGGTAACATTTTGAGAAATACTTCAATTGGACAATATGTAATACATGTGTCGGTTTATTCTTGGTATTGTTGAATGATCAAACTTTACTGCTGCTGACATTGATGTTTTTGAATACACTTGTGAGCATAATTAGATTTAGTGTTATACTATTGCAGTTTTGACACTTCATTATGCTAGGTGTTGTCCTTTGCTGCTTTTTGCTTGAGAGTATTGGTCTCCAGATGTTTATTAGTATGTAATCCCATATAGCTAATGGTTTTTCACAAAACTCAACTTATATTTTTCCCACAGACAAGCCCAAGGGACTAATGCGTAACCTGCATTATTAATTGTAGCACCCTAAGGTCAGCATTGTTTTTTTAGTGTGGGTATTTTTTAGTTAGGTTTACACATATTCTAAAACGTTTTTAAGGATGCAGCAAAGATGTGACTGTAGCCATTTGTGACTCTATTGATGAGGTCAGACTCTTCTCTTACCTTCATCCCAATATACGTAATTGAGATTTTATGTTTTACCAATCTGTTCGTTTATTAAAAACAATTTAACTTTTAGTCACTCATTCCCTTTATTTTACTTGATTTGTTTTTGCAGAAGTTTTTTTGCTAGCAGAAGAAAGCTTTCCTAGATTTACTGAAATGGAACATTGCATTTTTTTCTGCACCTTTTTCCATCAGCTGTTGTATCCCCCACCCCTTAAATGTTGGTAGTTGATGATCAGTATGGGCTATATTTCTTATGCCTGGTAATGAAATAAAATAGGCTTTATTATACGTACAACCTACTGAATAGGGTGTTTGGCAGTTCTGCATTAAATGATAGCCAGGTCACATTGGGGCATGTAACCCTTTATGTAAATAGCATTTGAAGTGTGTTTCATTGGTGTTAAGATGACAGCTCCATAACAAAGGCAGCTGGGACAAAACATCATCATCATTGTTCGACCTCAGTTGAGACGATGGATTGAACAACCTTCATCCTGTAGTCTCGGTCTTCAATAGCTGTATTAAGGTCTTGACCTGCTGAGGGCCAAAACAGGTTGAGCTAAACAGTATTTCTTTGGCAAAGAAAGCACATTACAGCACCTTGTACACCTTAACAAGGCAAAAAATGAACTGATTCACAATTAATACAACTGACTAATATTTAATTGCCATTTAATGGTTGTGTTACCTTTCTTTGGGAACTTTGTTTTCTATTGTACATTTTACTAAGCTGATGGTGCAAAGTTTTAAGAGGAAGCGTTCTGTGAGTGGAAGTGACATGATACTTAACCAGTTTTTCCACAACACGAGCCAATTTATAACCACTTGGCACAGTGGAAGAGGGAAACAAGGGTAATCAGTAGTTCAAAATTTAATAATGCAGTGTTGATATGTGGAATTCAGGAAGTGTAAAATTACTCTTATTTTCAAAGAATTGGTGTGGATATGTGATGTTTAATTTCTTGGAAATAACTATGATTAGGAGTGATCATTATAACACTTTTTAAGTGCTAGGTTGTTAGTTGCATCAAGCAACTTTTGAGTTAGTAATTTTCTGTGTACTAGAGATCGTGAAGACTCCTTCAGGCAGAAGAGTGTTTTCTCCAAAGTGTAAAGGTGTCATTATTTTACCGTCCAGTTGACAGTATTACGCTATGCTATTGACTATATTTAGTATCTTTCATCAAAATGCAGATATTTTGCTAGAGGGTTTGAGGGATATTTTTGCAATGTATAACATTTTATCTTGGCGGTTTAAGTTTACAGTCATTTATATTATTTGTTATATTTTCCGGGTCACAAATCCGTGATTTGTACACCCTAGAAGTTTTATTAAGTGCTTACAAAACTACAGGTCGTCATAATTGGGTAGATATGATCCACTGTGAGAGCAGATTAGTCATGTGCCCATAGTAACTAAGTCGGTTGTAATCATGCCATACCTTTTTAGGTGACCGATTGTTTTCATAATAGGTTTTCGTTATCCCAAGACAAACGCCGTCGCTTAAAAGGTATTGCACTGTATAAAATCATCAAATATACCGTTAGTTAGTCGGCATTTATTCAGATATTCCGCACTTACAAAGCAGACAAATGTACCTTGCGCAGGGCAAAAAACTTAGTTTTATATTTACTGAAATGTCTTACTGCTGTTAATCTTGAAACAATGGGCCACCGCGTTTTAAACTAGAGAGGTATGATGACAGAAGAATAAGAGTGTATGTTTTAGAGGTATTATATTGAAAGAAAACCTAAAATTGGCGTTAAGCGAAGTTAGTTTAGTATTAGTAAGGAGTATACCTGGGATACGGTCGTGGTTTTTCAATTTGACATCCCCTGCAGACACACGCACAAGCAGACAGACACACTGTTTACGAATATTTGTAACGCGAAAACCCTTGTATTTGTAAGTGCCAGCTGCTCTTTTAAGATTCACATGAACGTGGATTCAGAAAGAAATTAGTGTTAAATGTGTTTAAATTTCAATTACTTTCATCAACTTATGAATTTTGAATGAACGGTTGCAAAAGATTACATGAAAGATGCAAAAAAGATACCAAAATAATAAGATAACAAGAAAATAGTTATGGCCTCAAACGTAGTTGTTGCATTACGTTTTGAAACAAAAATAATTTATTTGTTTACATATAAATATATTTGTATAATTGTGTAATTTATTTGTTGTAGTTTTTATAATTTACTTAATGTCGATGCTGAAGGCCCTCAATAGCTTTTATTTTATTAAAAATGAACAATTTCTTTGGTGAAAGGATAAGGTCTGATCCTTCAAAGCTACTAGAAATGTGCATGTTTTTACTTTTAAATTTATTTATTTTCCTTTTTATTATAACTATAAACGCGCCGCCAACGTCGACGTTATCTACATTTTTTATCGGGATTTGTAGTACTTGAAGAAAGCACGGTGGACGAACGATAAACGTAATTTTCTGTTTTTAATAGGTTTAGGATTTACAGTTCGACATAAATTTAAGTATTGCTGAAATAGTGCACCGTAAAGTTGCAATCTTTCATCGCCCATGTTTCAGTAGCGATTTTTCAAACAACCATTTGGATGATGATAGTCACTACAAAACGGTTTTACAAAATTCAACAAAAAATACCTATTTGAGGAAATTTGGGATTTGCGTCCATATCATTGACTTATTTGGTATTTGCCAGTGCCAGTCCTTACGTTAGATCTTAGGCCCAACGCTCCTTGCAGGACATCGGGCAGCAAGACGCACTAGCAGACCGGTCCTCAGCCAGAGGTGGAGCATTTCGGGTACATAAACTCAGGCCTTTGAAAGCCATCTTAGGATATAACTTGCATATTCCCGCAGGCCTTCCTCCTTTCTTCCTACCAACTGGCAGCGCGAGTACTGACCTGAAAAGAAAGAGACCAGTAACTGCAGGTTCTAAATTTCCCCATTTTTATTTCCAGCCTTTGATGAACGTGGGTATCAATGACATGAAAGACTTCGCAAATGATTTTTGCACACACTCGGTGTTTCTAAAAATATGCGAAGGTGCATAACGATCGCAGAAATTTTTTAATTAAATATTTTGAAATATTTCCTATCAGAATTTTTCAAGTTAGTACTTTGATCGTTGTTTTCTTGCAACTGTCGTCAGGATTAGAGCATCAGTTTCTTTTTCAGAGCATTTTTGTAGCCTCTAAGATCTGTTGTACATGCAACGTTGTTTAGATTTGGCTAGATAGCAATCAGAGCTTGAAAGAAAAATATCCATTTCCATTGTTTAAAGGCTTTGATGCTCAGACACATTTGGTGTTGGGTCATCTTGCTCTCACCGAATCACACCTGTTTCACCCTTGGACATAATCTTTTTGTCTGTAGGCTTCAATGAAACTTTAGAAATTTTTAAAGTTTGTAACAGCTTATTGCACTTATCCATTATTATTATGAAGGTTTTTTAGCTAAATTTTTGCCAATATACCGTGTTTGATTGTTTGAAGTACAACATGTAGGAAGAACAAGACTGCTAAGTGTTTTATCTGTTGGTCTTCTTTAGACTTACAGGGATTAGACTTTAATAGCTTTTCTCTGATTGCGTGAAACACCTGTAAGCAGGTTTGTTGCAACAGGGTTTACAAGTTCGTGGTAAAAAGCTTTCTCAGTTTTTTCCCATTTGGATAATGGTTTCGAATCAGTAAAAATGTCTTAGCGTACATTCTTGAAAGATTCTAAATATTTTTTAAAGATATCCGTATGGGAATGCTTTTAAAGTTTAGAATGGAATAATACATTACTATAATCTAGATACTATAACTCGTGGTTTTTCGGGACTTATTGTTTGCCATTTTTTAGTAACGTTTTAGAAGTATACCCCCATTAATGGATATGAATTGGTATTGTTCGAAACATTTCCAGCATAAACTTTAGTGTACTACTACTACTAACTACTACTACTAACTACTACTACTACTACTAACTACTACTACTACTTCGACGACTACTACTACTACTACTACTACTACTACTACTACTACTACTACTACTACTACTACTACTACTACTATTACTATCCCTTTAAAATCAATGGACACGTTATACATGTGTTTGACTTGTAGTTTGCTGTAAAAATTACAAATGACATTGTTCAGTGTAGAAAATTTAACAGTTAAACAGACTAGGAGACTTTAAGGTGACAAAACTCAAATTCAATTGCAAAACCTGTTGTTTGTTTTTGAATTTGGTTCAAAAACAAACAACAGGTTGGTATTTTGGTTGTGATGAAACCGCCAAGTGTAGGATTAACCCTTAGGGTTTAAAAAAGATAGGTGTGGTAACTATATCATGGATCACATACATAATATTGCTACTTTCTCGAACGTAACAGAGGAGCGGGTTTAGACCACTCTCAGGTATTTATTCATATTATACCACCTTACGTGATAACTTTTTCCGGGACGTAGTAAGAATGCATGATGTAACGGTTTTTTTACATTTGGTTTTATAATGGCCTTAAAAGGAACGTGTATGATATTGTAAAAAACGGTTATTATTATTTATTTATTTATTATTTTTTGGTACATACTTACCATAAAAAACATATAAGCATAGTCATAAAATGATGGTAATAATGGTGATTATTATCATACTGCTGATATTTAATATTATTTTGGTGTTTATGTGGTCTTTAGCTCATTAACAAGAATTATTGTCTTATAACGTACTTTTACTACGTTTTACAACAGTTAATCCCTGGATATGAAATACCTTTTCTAACCTGTGTTTTTTCCCACTTAGTATGCAACAGATGATACTGGCAAGGGAAGGAATATGCTTAGCTACCACGGAGGGCAGGAATTAAGCGAAGATGATCACATGACAAATTTTGTTAAGCAGGAAAGTACTGCAATGGATGGAGGCTTGCAAGACTATTCCACGGAACAATACATGGTAAGAAAACTGGTAACAACTTAAGACAGAATGGCTGGGTATGCTTGATAGGCTTTATTTGTAGTTTAACTAATCAGTTATTGATTAAATTTGGTTAATTTTAGGCCTTAGTTCAGTTCCCTTTTTAGCCATAAGTAAGTTTGCTATACTCATGTTTAATGAATTGTATTTTCCGAATTTTATGAGTTCATTATTATTATGCATTATCAACAGTGTCATGCATCCTGTTGTCCCTGGTTGACACCAACAATAGATTATATATTTGAATACAAACAGGCTTCTTTGTTCTTTTCTTTCTGTGAAGAAAGAACACAACAAAAAAGCCTTATGGCTTAATAAACAAAAAAAAAAGAAATGAACGAATCCAGAATGGAAGCACTAGTCTTCAATAAAGAAAATGTAATAAAACATTATAAGAAACTGTCTAATTGGAAAGCATCAGGTGTTGATGGAGTACAGGGATTTTGGATAAAGAAATTTAGTAACTTACTTGAAAAGATAGATCAACAGAATAATATGGTATCAGGATTAAGTGTAATACCCGAGTGGGCGGACAGTCCTTTGCCAAAAAGACTCGTCAGAAGGCAATATTGTTGATAATTATCGACCTGTAACCTGCCTGCTAATGATATGGAAAATGACAGGTATTGTTGCAGATAGCATCTATTCCTATAATTAGAAATTCTTTTCCCACAGGAACAAAAAGGTTGTAAAAGAGAAAGCAGAAGGACAAAAGACCAGCTGTTAATTGATAAGACGGTGCTAAAGGACTGTATAAAAGACATACCAACCTTAATCTGGGATGGGTCCATTATGAAAAGGCCTATGATTTTGTGCCACACAGTTGGTTTATTTAATATCTCGAATTGTTCGGTATTGCAGATAACGTAAAGAAGGTACTGGAAAATAGTATGAGACAATGGAAACTATCATTAACCACAAACGGGGAAGTTTGAGGGAATGTTATTGTATATAGGAGAACCTTCCAAGGTGATAGCTATTAACCATCACTTTTTGTAATCAGTATGATACCCTTGCCATTGCTGTTGGGCAAAGTCAGTGCTTACTATGAATGGGGCCAGAAAGAATTTAAACTTAATTGCCTACTTTTCATTGACGATCTTAAGCATTTCAGGAAGAATAAAGATCAGTTAGGCTCGTTGATAGATAGTAGCCCTGTGTTTAGTGAAGGCATGGAAATGGAATTTGAACTCAAGAAATGGGGAGTTGTCATGTTGAGAAGGGGAGAAATCAGCCATTTTGATAGAATTGAACTTCCATCTGGAGAAGTGATAAAGGAAATTGATTGAAACGGCCACACCTAGCCAGGTGTAATTGAGCTGGATAAAGTTGAACAGAATGACCTAAAAGGCAGAGTGTATAATGAATATAAAAGGAGACTGCGTCTTATTTTGAAATCTAAATTAAACGGGAGGAATAAGATAACCGCAATTAATACGTGGCCAGTAGCAACATTCGAGATATAAGGCTGGTATTGAACGGATGTGGAGAGAAAATGAACGAGGCTATGGATAGGAAAACAAGGAAAACTTTGACAGTGTACGGGATACTGCATCCAAGAAGTGATGTGAACAGATTGTATTTGAGGAGAAGAGAGGGTGGCAGGGTAAGGGTAGAGTTTTGTATTAGATCAGAAGAAAACAACCAGGGGTGTATGCCAAAGAATCTACTGAATAGTTGATAGAAGGTGTAAGGCCAGCTGGGACAACTGAGACAGAAAAAGCTGTAATAAAAAAAGGGTTTAAGAGAAAAGGAAACAAAAAAATGCAGATAAAAGCATGTATGGGCAGTTTGTTGGAGGTATCGTTGATGAAGTTAACAAGGAAAAAAACTGGGAATGGCTCATTAAAGCAATCAGAAAGTAGAAACTGAAGTATTAGTGTGTGCTGCACAAGAAGCAGCATTAAGAACAAATTACATAAAGCATAAGATTAACAATAATTCAGAAATAATAATAATATTAATAATGATAATAATGATAATAATGATAATAATTTTTTTCTTCTTCTGAAGTCGCCAAAATTGACTCAACATCAACGTACGACCTGTAAATTCAGATAATTTTACATAATGAATATTTTTTGATATATATGTCATATATATATATATATATATATATATATATATTGATAGATATATATATATTGATAGATATGAGTGTTCCTTCAGACAAAAATATAGCTGTCAAGGAGTTTGACAAGCTTAGTAAATATAAGGTTCTCAAAATAGAGATTGAGAAAATGTGGAACCTCGAAGCAACGGCCGTCCCTGTCATCGTAGGCGCCTTAGGCATGATAAACAAAGGTACTCATTGTTGAAAAATTACCAGGCGAACATAGCCTCCACGAGATCCAGAAAATAGTTTTAACCAGTGCTCCCCACAATTTCTTAAAGGTTATATATATATATAAATGGGTTTTTTTGTTAGTTTTTTTACTATCATATTTTTATAACTTTTCATTTACATTAAATTAAAAAATAAATTTCGCACGCGAAATGATTTCATTTTCTATCAATTTTAATTAATATTTTTGTACAGATCTATATTTTTATACTCATACAATTTTTTAAATATACGAATCTATATTTTTTACCTAAATGTCGTGTGTGTATCTTACTGTAAAACCTTTGCGCGCCTTAGGTCACTGGGGTGACCCGCTTATAATATACAATTTAATTTAAATATATTATATTTATATAAAAATGTATAAATATGCAAGATAAGGAAATATGTTGATGATTATAATATTAATAATTCGTGATTATGGTGATTATAATAATATAATATGTCTGGGTAATCAGTGGAAAAAATAAAACAGTAATAGTCAATATGGATTTAGACATCATCTGAGAGCTAGAACCTGGAGGAACCTATAAATGGGTAAATATAAACAAAGTTGAAGGAATAAACCATTCAGCTATGAAAGAAACTGTTAGGAAAGAATACTATGAAAGAATGAGGCATTAAAAAGTGACTTTGATTCCAAAAACCTTGTCGAAGCCATCAACAGATTTTAGTTTGAAAAATTGGACAGTTCATGACGTTTCACAACATGTTCCACCCTAAAGCAGATGAAGACCGTCTCTATTTGCCCCGGAGCAATGGTGGTAGAGAAATGATAAAATCGAGCTGTCCTATAAAACTTTAGCTACTGGAATAAAAACGTATCTGGCGAATAGAAATGATTGGATGTTGCAGTTAGTTTAACGGTATGAAAGAGATAAAGAAACTGCATTCTTTCATAAAAGAAGCATAAAAATACGGGAGAAAACTACATTTTGAATTTAACAATACTGAAACTGTAAACCTTCCTTTACCAGACAAGCATATATAACCAAAAAAGCTTCCCCCAAAATGTACACTTTATCGATTTAGTGAAGTTGGAGCCAAAAGTCCGTTCATGGAAAGTACATTCTGCGAAGCCAAGCAGATCTTAAACAAACAGATCTTTATAAAACAATAACCCATCAGTGGTAAAGGAGTTCTGGACTGAAATCCGTTTGTAAAGCCTCTATATTTGCTGCCCAGAATGAACCCAGAGAATTGTTTAGACGGTTGACCACCCAATATTTGGCTGTCCGACATTAACACAACTCGTGTAGAAGAATCGTACTGCTAGTGTAGATTAATACTTGTACTCGAAAATCAACAAGTCTCCCCACTTAAAAACATCGACAGAATGGCACGAACATCACACACAAGTGATAGTGCAACTATCCTTTCGTATTACCTTGACGGTACAGATGAACGGTCCAGGTGAACCGACCATACATTTTTAAAGACTTTATTAAAAAAATGCTTTTTCCGATTTGATACAAGCGTCCCCATCTGTTAAAGAATTCCGTAAGTTGAGTAAATACAAAGATCTCAAAATTGAAATACAAAAAATTGGAATCTCAAAACTAATACTGCCCCCTGTTATTGTAGTTGAGCTTGGAATGATTAAAATTGAATTTCAAATACCTTGACAAGATACGGGAAAAGCACGTTATCATCTTAGTTAGCACAGTCATCAAAATATCGACTCGGAAATGTAGTACGCTATTGTTGCAAATTGCAAAGATGGCTTAGGACCAGTTTACAGCTATTCCTAGTACAGCTTGTCAGTACTAAAGTATTTGCTTCGGAAAAGATCTACGCAGACGACCACGACTTGTTTAATAAAAAAGTCTTTTATCCCCCTTTGTATGTATTTTGTTTGTGTTAAACAACAAATTTTATAGCAAGTAGCTAATTTCAACATGTATATTGTCAATAAGATTTTTTATGGTGCTTAGGATAACGTTCGCGTTTGGTTTGATATTTGAATCAGTAAGCAAGTGGGTAAGATGAAACGGAAGCTAACCCAAAATTTGGTGACCATAAGGCTTTTTCAAGTATTTATTTGGGTTATTAAAAGTTAAATAAAACAAGATCATTGTTTGGAAGTTGTTGTTGAATTAGTTAATTTTATTAGGAGATAATTTTTTTTATCAGGGGAAGTAACAGTGGTCATTGTCAAAAGATAAATTTTATTATTGTCTGTGTATCCCAATTGAAGTTACTGACTACTGATTTACCATTTATGGTTTTTTGAATTGCAAAGCATGAAGACCAAGAAATTGCACAAGTACAAGAGCCGATACCAGAGGGCTATGGTAAGAATTTTGATATTGGTTTTTTGCTTTATCTTATATCACAAATAAGGTTCATTTATCACAAAATTATTGAATTGTGGTTTTCCTTTCCACAGTGAAAAGATACTTATGTTGCAAACAGTTTGCTAACGTTATTGTGTTATCTTTTAACATTTTTTTTTGTCACATGGAAGTATAAAGTAATTATTTTATTTTATTTTTTAATTTTATTTTGTTTTGTTTTGTTTTGTTTTGTTTTGTTTTGTTTTGTTTTGTTTTGTTTTGTTTTGTTTTGTTTTGTTTTGTTTTGTTTTGTTTTGTTTTGTTTTAATTAATTTATTTATTTATTTATTTATTTATTCATTTTTTTTTTATTTTTTTCTCATGCTCTATGTTATCTTTATTGTTCTTTTTTGTTCTCANCATTTTTTTTTGTCACATGGAAGTATATAGTATTTATTTTATTTTATTTTTTAATTTTATTTTTTTTTGTTTTTTGTTTTTGTTTTGTTTTTGTTTTGTTTTGTTTTGTTTTGTTTTGTTTTGTTTTGTTTTGTTTTGTTTTAATTAATTTATTTATTTATTTATTTATTTATTCATTTTTTTTTTATTTTATGCCCATGCTCAATGTTATCTCTATGATTCTTTCTGGTTCTCACTATGATTACAGTATCATATGTGGTACACGCATGCCACTACAACAACGCTCACAGAATATATAATTTATTCTTACATTTATTACATTTATTCTTATTATATAATTAATGAAACTGCGCATTTATATTTGGTAGCACATTCATATCGAGCGATTACATAATTTCTTTAATTTTTAAAGACCGCTTGCTGAAGACTTCAGACGTTGTGTGTAAGTTTAACGTATGGCAGGTACAATGCTGTCTATTATGGTAAAACCTTGCGTCATTTGAGCGTCAGAGGGTCGGAACATCGAAGAGTTTAGCCTTTCCCAGGGAAACCAAACTCCTCCGCTGGCTCACAGCATCTCACAACCCATTATCGCACCAACCAGAAAGTGTTTTAATGTAAAGGACCATTTTTGTTCATAAAATCACAAACTGATATCAATTTTTCGTTCTTTGTCTTTCCTAAACCATCACACGGAGACAATTATTGCCAATGTTAATTCAGTAAAAATTGAAATAGGTTCGGAATCAGTGTAAGCAGAATGTGGAGCTATCTTAACAGTAGGGAATGACGTCATCGCTTAAACAAATCAGGCAGTGGTAGGTAAACGAAGCTTTGGCTACAATGCTGAACAGAACAAAGTTGACCAAAAACAAATATAAACGGTGAATCTATCTGTAGTTGGTGGTCATTTGCTTTTCTTGTTATGTTGTCGACACTTAAATCTTCACTTGAATCTTCACTTGAATCAAGACAATATCGTAACACTTTCCTCCATTTTCTGATTTCGACGGTTAGTTCGGGTAGTGTAGCATTGGTTGTGCGGGAGAAGCAGGAGCCTGGATGGTAAGGAATCTGGAAGAATGCATATACAATGTAGATTTTTTATCTTCGCTGATTTGAACGCCCAGTAAGTTGTCATTGTGCTCAAGTTATTTCTTGTTTGCCTATTTTGAAAATTTCATTTAGTCATTCCGTTTTTCTCTTGGGCGCAACAAGATATTTTCTTTTTGTAATAAGCTGTTTTATGTTTAATATATTGTTGACTGTTATACAATCCCAACGATTTGAAATATTTTACATTATTCTCATTTATGATTTTACAGCCCGTTGTGAACAGTGCCATTATGTTGGTATTAAAGATGAATTCTATTCAAAAAGCAAGCGCTTTTGCAAAATGGAATGTGCCAAAAAGTATTCTGCCCTCTGTCAAAAAAAGAACAGGGCAAATGCAGCTAATAAAGATCCGCTTGCAGCCAAAAAACCAGCGAAAAGAAAAGTAAAACTTCCTCCTAAAGCAAAAAAGGTGAGCATCTAACCTTCAATGTCACTTGTTTATTACAGAGACTGAAGAAAAATAATAAAAAATGTAAATGAGGACAAATGTTGGTGTTGTTAATGGAGTAGTACAGCAGAGATAAGAAATGTTTTGTTTAAGAAATTCAAATTTATTCACGTCAAGGTTTTTATCTTTTCCTTACTTACACATTGCTTAAAGAACGAAACTTCGATTTGTCCTTTGAGCAACGTGTATCAAACTTCGTTAAACCCAGTTTTTATAAAACAAGGAGGACATGTGATAATGTTGAAGCGTAACACACAAGGCTAATTTTTGTGTACAGCCTGATCAAAACGCCCGCGTTTCACTAGACTATACGAAAATATCCAAACATAAATGGACAGGGCTTAATTTTTAGGTTCAGGACAAATATGAAGTTTTGCACTGTTTCAGCTGGTTGAATCTTTGTGTCATTGATCAAACCCTTTAACCCTGGTTTAGTTATCTGTACTACACAACCATTTACTTTTCGTAATTTGTTTTGCTTTGGTTGGTACCGGTGTAAATATAGGGTTCTCACAGCTACTGTGGTACACGCATGCTCTACATCATTCGAAAAATGCTGGGGGGCATTAAATAATATTTTTTAACTTTGAAGTAACCACCATGAAATTTTTTTAGTTAGAGTGGGGCTAAAAGAGAGTATAACATGTTTTTAGAGGGTTTTCCATAGGTTTGTACGTGTGTGAACAGGAGGTTGAGTACATGAATTAATCTTCTCGATTAGCGTCAGTGTTTTTGTGATTCAAACCCAAGTTGGTTGAAACGCCATTAGACTGAGTGTCCTATCGGACCGTGATTAGCTATAACTCCTAACGATGTTGACCCTTTTATTCATGAAATTGTCATGTGTTGGAGACCAGGTATCGAAAACATGCTTAATCTTGCCAAGCCAGTAAGCATCACGACAAATGTTGACTAGATATGAACGGTATTCGAGTAAAAGCTAGACCGTAAAACCCACACCATAAAATTCTTATTTTTATTTCTACAGAATTAAAGTTAAAGAATTTTTCAAATAAACATCCTAATTCTCAAAATGGAACTCTACCAGTTGACTTCGGTTAATCGTTCGTCGTTTAATCGATTTTCTCGTTGCATTTTTGTGTTGCATTCAATTTTATACGTTGATAAAAAAAACTACTTTAAAAAATGAAAATATTTGAAATGTTATTAACACGCAATCTTTCCACGTTGACGCTTATGTACGTCATACAAAGGTACAAACAACAGCAAGCATGGGCCTTTACGTACATTACCTAACAAACATCTTTTTGTAAACAAGAAGGATAAGGCGCAATCATTAAGAAATCGGCCTTGGGATCCAATTGTCTAAAAATTCTATCATAACAACTCACGCGTGTACCTACTGAAACAGGCTATGTAACGTCTTTGGCAAGACGATTTCTAGGTTCCACACCACCAGTTGGAACAAGAAGGTAACCCAACTTTTTAATTGACTGAAAACGTCCTGCAAGCAGAGAAGACGAACATTTTTCATCATTGGCTTAAAATAAACTGATAAGCAAAGTTATTTCATTTCTTCAGATTTAACGAGATTTGTAAACAAATTGATACTAACTTGAAATAAACAAACTGAGTCAACAATAGTTTGAATCTAACTGTTTTGGAAAACAACCCCATTTGAATAAGAAATGGTCAACAAAGAAGGGCACCATTCACACACGAGAACAGGAGAAAAGTGGAAAACAAAAGTTTGAGTGGCTGTATGTCTTAATCTGTATATCAAAATCTGTATATCAAAATCTTAAAGTGATCATCATTTATTTATTTTAATACGGTATTGAGGCTTTTAACAGTTGTTTTCTTTCTTTCTTTCTATCTGTGTGGAGTTTGAGGTACAGTGACGTAAGAGGTTCTCTTATCATTCATACTAAGTATTTTTAAGGATAAATTGGTTTACCAAGGGCCATTTACTTCAACTGAAATAAAGCATGGTGAATGTCTTGTGCTAGGTATAGAAAGACACTACCCATGTTGAAGAAGAAACTGCCTACGTTGCATGGTAGAATTTTAGATGAGACCAGATGACCATCCCTATGCGTGTATTTGTTTAAAAACATTAACTCCAAACGTAGGCTGCCACAGCTCGTCGTTAGGTGTTGCTTAGTTGGTGTATTTTGAGACAGAACTTATCCTTTGGCTTTGAATTTTGATTCCTTATGTGAACCCGCAAAATTTGGCTGGATCTTTGCAAGACATCTCCGTTTTTTTTAGTCACAGGAAATCCTCTAGTATGGAAACTAACAATCTATCATTTTTTAATCTTATTTTGCAAAAACCATCAAAACTAGTCAACCTGAAAGTGCTTCATTTTTACAGTCGTAGATTGAGAGTACTGAGAAATATTAAACCAAAAACATCGTTTACAAATGCCGGTCAAAAGTTGCTTGATATTTGGGTGTAATTCTAATCAGAGGAATGTTAAACTATGTGTAATGAAGGTTTCTCTTCATAATTGCGATTTTAACAAGAAGTGGAAAGAAAAATTTATCAATATCGTGAACAAGCATCCCTTGATAGTTTGAAACCTAAAAATTGGAATCCTTACTATTTGCATGAGGAAAAAGTAGTTTTTCCTTTAGCCATTTGAAAAGTGTGAATTAACCATTCACCATTGATTACCTCTGATAAGTTTCCATTTTTATTATCGTTAATTTTGCACTAGTGTACTTAACATTCATTTGATTTTGGTCAAATTTGGATACTAATCGTGAAGACATAATTACTCAAAAAAATATAAGCACAATAAAAATGTAAACTATTTAAACACATTTGTCAATGTATCATAGTTATTCAAAATTTTGAAATTCATGAGAAAATTGAAAAAAAAATTGGTTGGAATCTTGTGTAGTAGTCTATTGTTTATCAAAAAGAAAAGAGCAATTTTTTTCTGCTACAAACTTTGTAAAGCTTAAAATTGCACACAATTAAATATGTGAATAAACCCAATTCAAAACATAGCCACGAGGTCAGCATACTCCCAGAGTTGTTAACAAAGAATAGTCACCACTTGAAACTCAAATGACGTATCATTTTAGATAAGAATTGGTTTTCGTAATATCAGTTATGTTAAATAAAGGTTTATTTGCATTTGTTTTATTCGGGTCATATTTGGGATAAACCTGTTATTTTCAAACGTGATGTTATTAGTTATGAACTCTTTCAGTATGATAACGCGCAATGTAGATTTATCATTGTCATCTCCTTGTACATTTGGCTTGTAAGGTCTCAATCAAATGGATTTTCAAACGCAGTTCATTGGTAAATGACATATAACTTTTGGACACCTGATAAAAAAGAAAACGGAAGAGCAGTGTCAATATTGATGCTTGCATATTGAATAGACCTAAGATGTTTGCTCCCAACTATTATTGTTAAATATCTTCATTAAATGACGAAATAAAAGATAATGAAAAAAAATTAAAATTTCTTGGACAGACTTAGCGAAATCCACCCAAAGAAGTCGAGTTTCCGGGTTTTTTTATTTCACCATTCAAATCCTAATAATGGTTTGATCTGGTTTGTAAAACTGAAGACAAAAAGTTGTACATTTTACCATTGCGCGTTAAGGACTTCCATGGAATACAAAATTAACTGACCTGGAGAGTATCAAGTTTGTGACCACTTTGTCTTATTCATATCTTCATCAATAAGGTGAAAAATTGTATTTATTTACTTAATATTATTTCATCATCATCATCATTTATTTATTATTATTTATTGTATCAACACTTATAAATTGGTCCGCGTTTGGCATGACATTTTAGTGTTTATTGTTCAGTTGATACACTTTATGCGTCACGTGACCAACGAGTTAAACTTCCTAAAGTGAAACAGAGGCTTTAGCTATGGAATAAAATTCTTTCGGAGATTTGGCTTCCTGGATAATACTCATTGAAGTCCATTAGAAAATGTGTCCACATTCAATGATTTTTCCCCTGGTACTTACCAAAAATCGTCTTGGAGTTACTTTGTTATATCTGTATTATGTATGGAAATCTGTTTCCTTGTCGCTTTGTCCATATCTATCCTATCCTATTTGATCAATCTGCCTGTCTGTCTATCAATCTATCTATCTATTTATCTATCTATCTATCTATCTATCTATCTATCTATCTATCTATCTATCTATCTATCTATCTATCTATCTATCTATCTATCTATCTATCTATCTATCAATGTGATATATATATAATTTTTTTTGACTCTGTTTCTCCGGCTTGCTGGCCGTGCGGTTTTTCCTAGATAGTTTGACCTGTGGATAATACCATACATGGGAAGACTAGTCGTTTGTCAAGTGGGTATATGCCGGATACTTAAATAGTTAGAAATCTCCTAAAACACCTGTGCAAATTGCATTTCAATGGTCGAGTCGAGGGGCAATATTCACTTGTTTTCAATTGGTGACACGATCGTTATGGGTAAAGAGTGATGCTCGGTCTGCTTTGTTTAACTCATATTTTGATCTGACGAAAATATTTCAATTTTGAAGTAATATCTAAAATTAGTAAATAGAATTTATTAATTTCTTCACACCACGACCGATATTATTTAGTTTGAATAAAATTTTCATGGGTTTTTCATTTGTATATTGCAGAATATTTCCCGGCTCTTGTTCGTAAATTGTATCTAATTAGGGGTCATCAGCTGCAAAAACAGCAGCTCACAGAGATTAAGGATGTTGTAATAGTATAGTTTTATTCAACTTTACAGAATTTGTTGTGGTCACTCAGTGTATTGCTATGCTCAGTTATTATGTTATTTATTCTTGTGCTCGAAAGTGCCTTGACAGCAAGAGGTAGACATAATTTAACATTATAAGCACATTTCATTAATTTTCAGAACTCTTTGTGGGAAGGTCGTGTGCCACGATGATCACAAGCGCTACTTGGCGTTCAACACGTTCTTACATTTTGTATTCTGACTTGTGTCCCAACAATTTCAAGAGAAGAGGTTTGGTTCAATACGCTCGAACTTTCACCACCCCAAGTGTATGTGGCATTAGCAAACGCCCATAAAGAGGGGAGAAGGGAAGGGGAAGAGAAAGGTATCGATCAAGAGCAATAAGACAGGTTTACAGTGTATGCATGTTGTGGTCGTTTTGGTGAATACCAGTTAAATTTGCTTCGACGAGGGAAAAGATTTTTGTAGGATACCTGCAGTTTTTCCATACCAGGAAAGCATTGCCTGTTTGATTAAGGTCTTCATATTGATAGCATGATGACAAAAACGATTTTTGTTCATATTGAAATACTACAGGTTTTTTGTACACAGAGTGGGGCCTCTTAGAATCATGTGGGAACGTGGGTAATTGTCGCCCCGCTGTGCTGTAAACGTATATTGGTGTACAAGTTGTTATCTGTAGATTTTGTTTCATCGTTGGCTGAAATTGGCCCAGGAGTGGTACCCTTTGATGATGATTACAAGGGTCCTGTCAAGAATTTGGTGACATTCTTCTAAATGGATGTTCTTGTTTCGAACAAGTATATTCACACTTCGTTTCCCAGTTGTACAGGTTTATAAACAACGTAGCCATACCGAAAAGGGCCTTTTTTCATTTTTTTCAGACTTTCGTTTTTACACATTTTGTTTATACTGCTCATGTTGTATTTATTTTCACAATTCCAGCCCAAACTAGAGCTTCAGAGAGAAATTGCAGGTAATTTTTCTTACATTAAGAAAAATAATCTTGTACTTTGCATTGTTTACTTTTCTACCTTCTTACTCATACAAGAGATGCTCTATTTAGTTTTGACACAAGGCCGTAAGCCTCCTTCGATGCTTTAGCATGATTTCCCCGGCGTCGGTAAAACTCAAGCATTGCGAAGGATTAAATTACATTATTTTTACCCCTTCACCTCACTGGAGGTCAACATTTCATACAAGTATATTCTTTATTCAATGACCCTTCATTCATTTAAAACAGGTTTCCCTTTCCTGCAGGGCTTCCTCCCCGGGATTTCCCCCAATATTTGACTACCAAGGCAGTTCCGAATTAATATAACTAACCACACCCATGAAGGGACATATGATTTTCGTGAGGAGGAGAGGGCATTTAAGTATCAATTTTATTTCATAGAAATCATAATTATAAATGTGTAAAAAACGAGCTATAAAGAATTTCGACTTACGTATTTATTGTTAAACCTTTTTGGGGGTGAAACTGTAGTTTTATGTGAATTTATGTTTTAATTTTTAATTTCTGTATAAAACATTTGTCAGTCAGGCCCTTCCTAATGTTAATTTTTTAAAATGTGATAATGAATTTTTCACATGGGCATAAAGTCTAAAGAAAAATAAACTTTGTTGAATTCATATAGTTTGGAACAGGTGTTTCCTTTAAGTTAAAAATTTAATTGAGAAAAGGAATTCTTAAAGAAAACATGGAAAATACATTTGAATAGGTAATGAGGTTACTAGCTTCTCATCAGTTATAAGAAGTCCTGAACAATGGTTACTAATAAAAAGCGATCATTGTGTGCCAATGTTAGACCATCCGAACACGAGTAAGAGTAACGATTGTCACTGTGTTTTTTTAATATGACATTGCATATTACAGGGGCGAACATTTAGTCCCACCTCGGCATCAAATTAATAATATTTTTGTAACCTTAGAGGATAAAAAAAGCTATCATTACTTTTTGCCCAAGATAGCCGTACTTCTAACAAGTCAGTTGACATGCTTCTTTTACATAATAATGTGTTATGCTTAGTAATTTATCTCCAAAACAATATACGCTATAAACGTGACATTAACCAGTGTGCCAAGGGTGAGCTGCACCATGGTTATTTGCCAGCGATAAACACTGTTGCTAACCACCCCCACCACCACCCCTTTTTTCTTAGCAGTGTTTTTGGAGAAAAATGCTGGCATTAATAGCCCACGTGTTTTGCATCACCCTGGTATTCTTCGCCCAATTATTACAAGTACACTTCGTTGGGTTGCGTAACCCCACAACACCAAGACCACCGAAAATTTAGCGCCTGTGGTTACGAATGGTCCCAAGAAAAGAAATTTTGTATGTTTATTTATGGTAAAATATAACTGAGATATGTAAAAATATATCCAATAAAATGAATTGGGTATTGTAAGCGTCTTGCAACGGAAGTGTTTTGGCCTCAACAATTCTATTTTCAATGCTGAATATCTACTTACAGTTTTTTATTAAATCTTCTTCACCCTGGGTGTTCTTTGTATGGTATCAATGCAAGTAAACAAAATACCCCACTATATTGTTACGAAAGAAAGACCCAGCGCCTTTTTACCAGTTCACATATGTGAATATTGCTGCTCCTTTTTTGTGAATCACTGCAATTTGAATTAAAATTAAATCGAACGTAACACCTTTTGGTGTTCGATAACATTTCATGGCTGAAGGTCGAATACCTAATTTTGTCATCAAATTTTGACCAGAACTTTGTCTGGTAAGGAGGTGAATTTGAGTATTTGATTTCGTTAGGCATTTGAATGACTGGACGAAGCTTGGCTCATGGGCATGTGAGAGACAACAGTTAAGCTGCTATCTAACCTACTTAGCCAACTGACCCACCTAAAGAGTTCTGATTTCTTTAATATTTATTTGAAATGGAACTATGCCGCCCAAAGGCAACAAAAACTAACTTCCTTCTGTGTTTCAGCCTTCAAAATTGGAAACTGAGTAGGGCGTTGTTTTCCCATTTGATTCTCAATCTGTTGTATCGATTTTTTGTCTTTGATATACACATATATAATATAGCCAGACAGTAAACATATACTATGGTCAAATGGTCACATGGTCATTATAATGAAAATAATACTTAACGTTTTAGATGTTAATAAAATCAACCCTTTTGTAGATATCTATGTAGTTGGACATCTACCAAGCTTTCTTTGTACACAAAAATTCGACCGCGCTGCAAACACAGTGTGATAGTGACGAACTAGTGGGTGGAATTTTGGGTACTGTAGAAAGCGATCCTTTGAAATTGCATGTGGCAAAATACGTCATTTGGTTGGGTAAAGGCCAGATTATCGAATTACACAACTAACTTAATTGGACTATTGAAATAATCTTGGCTAGCACATTTTTTTGATTATGTTTTCTTTGTATTTCACCTTAAAAGCAAGTGATATGATATTGAGACAAAAAGTATTGATCGCAATATTCACGAAAATCTTTTTGATTTTTTGTGGTCATTTTAGTAATTTAAACAAAAAGTATCAAAGCCAGTAGTATTCCTTAGTGATAAAATTTTAGGTATCTATTTCATGCAAGCCCCAAATAGTAGATCTCACACAATATGTGGGAGCATATGTGTATTTGGAAGCTTTGTTCAGAGGCTAGAAGCGACCTTATTTTTTTTCTTCAATAAAAGGGCCCTCCTATAATATGCCATTTCAACTTAAGCCACCGTTGCAACTCTGACAGGAAATTTATGTAAAGAGTAGTGCAGTGACTCGAGTTTTCGTCCTCGGAAAAGTTACCACTGCAGGTTTTAATAAACTAAATTTTAACCGGATGACGTTCATTTGGTTGTTGCAGGTGATGTTGCCCACTGTAATATCAGCTGGCAAAGTCAGTTTCTTTCAGTAGTATGTTCAACCATACCCGACTAAATATCAACCCGTTGCCCTGGTACATTTTGACAGTCGTACTGCAGCTTAAAGAAGATAAACGAAAATATATAAAAAAGCATAAAAGAAAATTACTCCAAGGCAGTAATTTTCACTACAAAGTAAGTAATTAACCTTGAAATAACACGGAGCTAAAATTTGAAAATAAATTAAAAAAAGAGGAAAAATTGAAATTTGAAAAAATCTATCTGTAAAGAATTAGAAGTTATTGATATTGTAGATTGGAGTATTCTCAACCGGTTGTTCTAATAATAAAGCCTATATTTTGAGTCAGTAATTAGCCGTACATTCTTTTTATTATACACATTTGAAGGATTTTACATTGGTCTTCTGTAGTTATAGTGAGCATAGAGATGAATATTTTACAATTTAATTACTTGACTACTTGACCAGATGTTTGTTTTGATGGCTGCTTGACAATATGAGGTGTGAAAATATATTGTACGGGTTTTTTTGGAGAAAATGTCAATCAAATCAAGTAACTACAAGTTCATTCATGAAGAGAAAAAATACGGTTTTTAGATTTCCAGCTGATGCTTGCGAACAAGACATTGCTAAGAATATTGGGCACTGTACGAAACACTGGCTTCGGGAATTACCCAAAGAAAAAGTGAGATAGATTTTAATACCACCAATTTCACTTTGTCTTAGTCTCAATCGGACAGATCTGTTTTATCCAGAGTTTATTCTTGCAATGGACGCAAAACGACGGAAAATAACAGCTGACTTTAAAATTTCAGAGTTGACGGGAGTAAACATAGGGGGGTTGTCATGCGGTGATTCGTGAGCCTTTTCTAACTACGTTTCAAAATATATTTCTCCTATCATCAAACCACTAGAAGTGACTTGGTACAGCTGTACATTTTCTTAGTGACGAGTTATGTTTTAACTGGGATCGAATCGTTTTTAAGATGGCACCCTATCTACTGTTTGTTATGATATGATTGCAGTGCTTTAGGAAATAGGTTGTTTCTTTTATTTTTCTTTGTTCAGTAGTGTTCGTTTACATGATGAGGCTTAGTGCCACCTTTTTGAACAGCCCTCTTGTGCTCCTTTTCCCCGTTGACCCAAGAAACGCTTTAATTCAGCAATTTAAGAACAAGACAGTGCTTCTATGCAGTTTGTAGACTATGCTTCTCTTTTTAAGTCGGGCTGGGTCTTTGGTTTTGACAGTATCTTCCTTTAAGGAGATGTTGTAAAGAAGGAGTACTGCATGTCTGTTCTCTTGAAGATCTTCATAGATGTTCTAACATAGGTAGAGATGTAACAATGAGAGACATTTGACGTCGTGACTTATTTGATATGCCATGTGAACACTCCTGGGCTATTCCACGTAATAGTCAACAAAACACTTGGTTTGGAGGTTTGGGAGATTTATCTTGTCACTTTCTTATGTTCGCACAGATTTACTCTATGCACCTGTAAATGTTTTAGCCAACACATTTGTATTCACTTTTTACCTTACCATGCATTTCCATTAGTTTATTTTTTGAATTCTTGATGGGGTTATTGAGACTGTTTCATTCAGTCATCCTCCGACACGTAAGGTCAATCCCAGAACTTGCCTTACAAATCGTGTTTACAATGGCTCCGTTTACCGTAAATGTCTCTGCCCCCCCCCCCCCCAATTCTGCAAATATCGTTTGTGAAAGGTTCTGAATGTATGACCAGAAGCTTGCAGATAGGGGAAATCCAGCCTTAATGCCACTCCAATCTGAGCCAATGTAGGTTTATTTAGAACTATTTGGAACCATTTAAAAGCATTTCCTACCATTCGGGGACTGTGAAGAGCCGAAGGAACTTTTTGGGGTCATTAAGGATATTCCTTCAGAATGGGAACTGATTTAACCCTTATGTTGTCCGTTACATTAGCAAAAGGTATCTGGAATGTCGCCTAGAAGCAGTGAAGGATATCGATTTTTGGAGAAGAAAAATATGAATTTTCTCTTTTTGAGATAAAGTGCTTTACTTAAATATATTGCTCTTGCTCGCTATTTTAATTTTTTTTAAAGAAATTATAACGTTCCGGCTTCGTGGATGCCTCTATCATTTACTATAGCCACATTTTCATTGATGATACGAAGACATTTCTTCACCAGACATTAAACACTACTTTCATTGTAGTGTTACCACCTGAAATATATAGTGTTGAAGCCTGTTAGTAATTTAGCTAGAAGATATTGCTACCACTGCGGCCAGTTAAAAGATTTAAGAATGCAATTTCTGAAGGATGAAGTTCAGGGCTTTGTGAAGACTAAGACATACTAATCCAGACTGACGTTTGTGTGGTATATTTGTTGCATTCTTTCACGAGAGCTTTTTTTAAAGCGAGTCTCACTGTTTGTTGATTATGAAATACTCAGATCTTTTAAAAAGAAAACATAGCATTATTTTTGGACATAAATTTTGCCATTTTATCTGTGTTTTTCATTAAACAGTCACAAAATCAAGTCTGAGCCTTATCTACATTACTTGTCCATTTCTTGGCAAAGATGACCTGTTTTTAGTAACCATATAGCGTTTTAAATAATAGTACTTGGTTGTTTGTTGCACTTTATTTATTAAGTGAGCGTAGTTGCCAGATACGCAGTAACAGTTTCGACCAGTTAAATCGTCACATAAACCTATTAAGGGGATAAATTGTCTCACAAGCCAACTGACCAACAATGACACTGCATTTGGAATTTAAGGCACTGTAGTTACCTTACTTTCTGAGGATTGAAAGTTGTGGCCAGGTGATGACTCTGTCGCCTGTCTATATCAGTTCGATTTTGGGCATGTACAAATATAATTTTCTTTGTAAATAACAACAATACCCACTCGATGTCGGTCATGTATTTAAAAAGATATTGGAAGCAGTATCAAGGATAAAGAAATATTGGTCGGTGTCGTTATCTCTTTTGGCAACCTACTGCTTGTCTTACGAGACTTTTTCATACAAACCAATTGAGCTCATTTTATGGAGATTGACACATTCATTTGTAAAATGTAAAAATATGTACCTCGGTCATTTTCATATTAATATGTTTACGGGGTGATGATGGGAACAATAAATTTAGGGGTAAAAATGAGAAACAGGCGGGTGGAAATCAAACTGAAAATTTGCATGGACTGGCTCTATTTAATAAGTTCTTTCAATCGAGTTGCCAGTAGCGGCAGGAAGTAAGAAGTTGTCTTGTATTTCGTTGTTCTTCCACTTGGACTGGCTACCAAAAGGGTGAAGTTGTTATGGCTTGTTTAAGCCCTTTACAGTTTCCTGCCACTGTAGTGGAATCATTGATATTGAAACACTGAAAATGGCGATTGTCATTGACTATCCAGCTTTTTCTTGGGCGTTGGTAAATGGATGCTGTAATGAAAAAAACGCCAAATGCTTTCGTGATAATATTTTTCATTGGTAGCGAATTGGGGAAGCCTGTTTTTAGTAGGAACATTAGTATAGGCAAACGGAAATAAAGTGTTTATCGAGTGTGCAACGTCAGATCGTTGTATTGATGGTGCGGTGAACTTACACGTCTTTTTTAATATAGTAAGGTCGGATTTTTATATCATCTAATGCAGAAGAATTTATCGAATGATCATCTTGAGGAAAGCAAAACGCGGAAAGCCAAGACCAAAATTGCTTCATTCCCAGCAAAGGCGACTCTAACACACATCTAGGATTATATTCATGTCCCAAGTCACAACGCAAGATCTATATTATATGTTGTTGGGGTCTTAGATACTTAGCTCAAATGGGTCTTTTTGTAGAGTGCTAGTTAGTGCGATTGGAACCGAGCACAATATCTGTTTTGCAAGAGACTCCCCCCCCTGTCATTAATAATGTGGCCCAGTGTATCTTATGTCCCTTTTCAGAGAGGTGTGTGTTATTTACAGAGGCGATATCCGTAGACAACTTGCACAATAACTGCTGACCACGATACACAATTGTTAGTTACAACATAAAAGTAAGCACTGAAAATAATGTCTTCGTGTAAATCCTAGGAACAAACGTGCTTTATTTTACGTAATAATAATTGCTTTAATTATTTGACTCCCTTTACGTTTTAGAACCTTCCAGAGGATTAACTGAAGAGCCCCTAAACAAATCACTTCTTCCAACAGAATTCAACGTACTAAAAAATTTTAAATTAAGAGGTATTGATACTATCACCTTTATAATATTTCACCTTAACGTCTTAAACAAAATAGTGTATATTCGTTTAAAACGTATTATATTTGAAAGAAATAATTTTCATTTAATCGCCAGAAGAAATATAAAGAGGAAAGGGAGAAGTACCCATCTTTTTAGGTAACCAAGCGTGCCGAGTGCTGCTGCCAGTTTAGAGAAGGCATTTTGCAGTAATTAACGTTAACGTGGAGAAATATTAAATCGTCCAGAATGTTCTTTAAAACATGTACTTAAAGTGGATATTCTTTCACATCATTACTAGAATTATTTTATAACTTGTAATTCATGACGGCCTAATATTTTACATAAGAATTCCTAATTGTAACGATTAATATGGGATAACCATACTTTGCCAATGTGGTATTCATGTGATTTGGAAAGGTTAGAATGAGATAAAGTGTAATATTCATGTATACCTTACTTGATACACATAAAACTTTTACTAAACTGGTCACAGGGAATATACTGTCAATGATGAACATACTGTGTGATGAAAGCCACGAATATTCAACAAAAAAATTACAATTTTGGCAAAAAACTAAGTGCCTAAAAGATGCTCAGTATTGTTCGGTGAGATATACAATACAGTATTTACATCAAAATTAGATGCCTGACAGTTGAATGCAGACATTGAAAAGAATTATTGTCAAGGTTCCAACACATGATGTAAATTTAAGATGTGGTGTAGTCATATTGGACCTTAAATGATGCATATTTCTTTAATGGAAACTTCCATTTTTGCAATGGAGGTAAATTGTACATTATTGGTGTCATCGCGCGCTTCCATATAGATACGCAGACAAGCACACGTACTCACATTCGTACTCGTACATGTACTTTGACATTTTCCCACCCGATGCCATACAAACACACATTTAGACACACAAATAAAGATATAGACACCTTGCTGTTCATAGAAGCTCTATATGTATTGTGTATTCTGAACGCTATCATGTTGGGATTTTTATTTCATTTTCTGTTGCGCACTGTTTCCCCATGTGCGGAAGGTGATGGTTGCTTTGCCATTGGGAGATTTTTTCGGATTTTGCTTATTTTATTTACTTTATTTTCTACAAGAGATTTCCTGTTATTATTACGTACTTATCTACATACATTTGTACTTATTTACTTGATTACTTAAGTATTTCCTGGAGACACGAATCTCGTCAACAAAACTAACGAGAAACTTATCACATATAGTCCACTTATTTATATTCGACATGCAAGTTCAAAGTGATTCGGTGTCCTGGAGAAACTAAGAACTTGCCATAAACAGATCGAATTTGAGGTACATGAAAATTAGGATTAAGTTCATTAACATCCGGTTCATATTGTTAGCCAGAATTGACACTTGCTCAAATTCCTTTAGTCTCGAATTGGCTTCTATTTTATTTTAATCTTGTTTTCCTGATTAAAACCGATTATTTTGGAAATTTCAGTGCAAACATAAAATACAACTACTACTGCTGCTACTGCTACTGCTACTACTACTACTACTACTACTACTACTACTACTACTACTACTACTACTACTACTACTACTACTACTACTACTACTACTACTACTACTGCTGCTGCTGCTACTACTACTACTACTACTACTACTACTACTACTACTACTACTACTACTGCTACTGTTACTGCTACTATTACTTCTACTAATGCTTGTGCATTTTTCCAGTGGGAGTACTATTAAAAACAATGTTACCGCTTGGATATTTATTTGTTACAAACAATGACCAGCTAGTGTTTTCGCTATTTTCTTGAATATGATGTAACATGTAAGAGTAACACGAATCTACATACGCCTTATACTTCATTTTCAAAAGATACGGTTTCCTCTTTCTTTTTCGTGATTAGATTATGAACCTGTGAAACGCTTGACTGCTTAATTAAAGAATAGCTTAGCTGATAATGATGTACCTGAACGAAGCTATTAGTACAAAATTATCTTTTGGTCGAAAACGTCTGGCAGTAGTATGATGACACAAGCCGACTTTTTTTTAGTTTGATCCACATCTCCCTGAAAAATTAGGAGGCCGCGTAGAATTGTGTTAAATGTTGAAAATGTGAAAACGGCTTGTAAAGGAAGTTATTGGTTATTTTTGCAAAAGGTGTATTTTTATCTACCTGTATTTCGATTGGAAACCCGGCATAATGTCTTGGGATTTCATGTTACTGGATGGTAGCCAATGTTCTTGAATTGATAAATTACTGCCGAATATTTTCCATCAAGTCTTGTTTCGCCGGTTTTTTTCAGAACCGTCTACCAGTATAGTCGATGATCAACTTGATCTGAGCCTAGCCAACTGGATCGACCAAGAATTCAACTGGAATGAGTATTTGAAGTCAACAGGCGATAAGCCAGCACCAGAACACTTTTCGAAACACGTGAGTTATTTTTTGTTATTCTCAATTTGAGTATTAGCTTTGAGCAGTTGGGGCGTACAAATTATTTAGAGATGATTATTAGATGACCAATTATTATTAGGTGTCAGGTTGTAAGATTGTTCTTGTCACCAGCTTGGCCTGTGTGTGTATATGTTGGTCATTTTCGGGGTTTTTTTTGGTTTTTTTTCTGGTTTAGTTTTTTTTTATCGACAGCCTTATCCCTATTTTTTGGGATCCCTTTCAGATGGACTTCACTAAAGCATTGGAGCTTCTAAAACGCCAGTCATTGGCTTTTGGTGAAGATTGCCAACCGTTTTCCACCCGGGGAGTCGAATCCGTAGCGTTTTAAGTTGCACTCGAGCTGCATTATCCACCAAGTCACAACTCCCACTTCTACTAAGCTGTTTAAAAATACACCTAAGCTATTTTCAAGTATTTACTTTAATGTCGTGGTGGCCAGGTACATTTACAGCCAGGTACATTCACCCAGTAATAATTTTGGCCTGCTAGACTGTAAACTTTAAATTAACATGTGAGAATTGCCCCAGACATTTGACTCTTTGATACCGTCTATACCGTCACCTGCATTTATGGCGACTAGACTTTGTGGTTTCTAGCACACTGGGAAATGGTGAAGCAAAAGAAATGATAATTTTGTTGTTGGAAATTATTTTTGACTGTTGATTTAGCATATTGGCGCTAGTTAGTTTTTGGACTAACTTGACCCAGAGCCTGTATTCGTTCATGGGGATTAAGCGACTATTGCTCTTGACTTTTAGGTTATGAAATCACCAACACTCAATGAAATGCACGTCGGTATGAAAGTTGAAGTTGTTAATTGTGGAACTGATGTTCCCAAAGACACCGAAACGGCATATTGGGTAGCAACAATCTTGAGTGTGAATGGGAATATGATGCTACTCAGGTATGAAGGATATGAGGAAGATCCCGTTGCTGATTTTTGGTTTGATGTACGTTCTAAAAATATTCACCCAGTTGGGTGGTGCTACAGTGTACAACGTTTATTAATTCCTCCACCAGGTATGGCATATTTGTGTTGGTTTACGCTGTTAGTTGATCTTTGAAGTTCTGCACCGTTTCTAAAAGTTTGTTACGTGTGAATTGTTTTGTAAGTTTATTCTAAATTAACGATGTGGTACGCTAGGCGTCCAGTTGCCATGTAATCATCTGTGAAGACACACCCAAGACGTTGAAGTTGTCAGAAGTGGTTAAAAACTATTTTACTGTAATAGTACGAAGGACTATAGGTAAATGATCCAAGGAAATGTTACAAACAATGGCCGAAGAAGCATAACAGAACAAGAAAAATATGTAATATAAAACCTATGTCAATCGATTTTTTAAAAATAGTAACGGTGAAAATACGACATTTCATTTTGACCTGTTAGTGCTTTATCAAAGAAGCACGGGAACCAGTGCAGTTAGGAAAATCTAACTAAATATAAAAAAACCCCAAAATCAAAATATTTAATGTTTTTTTGCTGGGAAATGGTTAGAAAATTTTTGTTGTTGTTGTTTTTGAGTCGTGGGTTAAGGTCGTTTGATTAGTTCCTTTAAAGTGTCCGCCATGGTGAAATTAATGTAGTAAATGAAAGGTATGGTTGCAAAATGATCTGTTTAAGAACGTATAACTGATAGCTGAAAATAGAAAAAGCAGTGCAAACCCAGTATGTTGCATACGTATTTCTCGCATGTCTTTGCCTGTATCCGCAGCCACGTAATTTGTTTGTGAGAATTTGGTTGAGGAAATTTTAACTGGTACTTTGTTACTTTCTTATATTCTGAGCCTGGAAGTTAAAGAACTTGTAATGGAGTGGTATTCTTAATGTTTTTAAACAATACCTGCCACTTAGTTTTACAAGGCTAGAAATTTCATTATACATATAAATTGAAATGGCGTTTGAAGTGAAGTTTCAGTTTGGTGTTTTAGAGTCATATAGTTGGAGTTGGAGTAATACGTCATTATATATTTTGACTAATTGACAGACAAAGACCTGATGGCAAGTTTTCTTTGATTTCTTAGTTACTGCTTTAAAAGCCTAAGTATTCAACTTGATGTCGAGGGTAAAATTTTTATGCTTAGTATAATAAACATAGATGAAAAGGTACGGTTGTGGAAAGTTGATACATTTAGTTAGGCTCAAAAGGTGAATTTCACACAGCTAATGCCAAGGCCCACATAAATTTCCTCCGTTCCTTACCTATTTTGCCGTACAAAGACCTTTTAATAAGTTCGGCCAACTGTCTGAGTGGGAGGTTATAGATACAAAGAGTTTTTCGTATTTCAGGTATGGCAGGTGGAAGACTGCAAGCCCAGTGGCATACCCTGGTTTCCTTTAATTGTTTAATTAGGGTCAGGCACGATGTTTACTGAAACTGGACATTCCAAATAGATGCCGGACATTTTATTAAACACAGATAATTCTTGATTCTGGACAACGGAAACTTTGCACTATTTTGGAAAATTCACATCGGAGGAGACTGGGTTTGTTTTTCGTTAGCAAAGCAAAGGTGTATGGGAAACACGTTCTGTGCAGCCATTTCTTTGGAAATACACAGCGTTTAGAAGAATTTTTATGGCATTAGCTTTCCTTTGACACTGATGAATTGTTAAACTTGGCAAATATCTTTCATTTAAACCTTACCCCGAAACATTTTTTATCAATTTTTCTCCTGTATTTCTTTACCTTTTTTTTCATGCTACCTTCGTTTTATACAAAATTGTATCTTGTGGAAAATATGTTTTGCCAAATGCGAGTCCTTGATCTAAAAAGTGGTTAGCGGCAAGTGTTGACTGAAAACCTGGCAGTTAGGTAAAAGGTTGAAATTTACACGAGGTTTAAAATAGTTTGCTTAAGATCAGACGCGGGTGCTGCAACGACTGCGTTATTTCTTTAGTTGTGGACAGTATTGGTATCGAGAGATTATCGAGGTTTAGAGAACACTAATTCTATGTATTCTGAGTGACAGATTTCTGAAACCAGTAGGAGGGCCATTTGCACACGTTTTAGCTACCTTTCCATTTAAATGAATCCATCATAGAAGCCATCTATTTTTGAAGAGGTTAATTCAGTTGTGCTATCGACCTGAAACAAGCCAGGCTTGAAACTTTATTATGCTTACCGGGTTCAAAATGGCTCAAGAAGAGTTGCACCTATGTACTGCAAAAATCGTAACTTAAATGTGAGAACTAGATTCAGAGTTTTTAACTGGATTTGATATTTTGAAGTAAATATTTTTGCTGTGTATTGTAACTTTGTAGGGAGGCAATTTATGGGAACCTCGGTGCTGTCTGAGAGACCTCAGTGCGTAAAATCATAGAAGACTCGGCTGCACACCCTTTTCTTAGATTTTCACTCAAACCACTTTTACTAAACGTATCCAGTGCGCCTTTCGTTACTTACTTATTCAGGAAAATTCAATGAAAACGAGCTTTTCTACAGTAGCCTTAGTTCTAATAAGGCAACTAAAGTTTGTTTTTCTTCAACGATTCCCTTTGATATGCTTCAGCTGCTTTTAGTAGCTGGTAACAGTAATGACAGTACCCAATTGTGAGCGTTAAAATGACTCATACAAAACATGCTTTTAACAGCTATATTTGTAGGAGGCGCATTATAGAGAGAGCTATGTAGAGTTTTCACTGAATCGGTACTTTCAAAGTGTGAGGATGAGAGGCATAATTTTTCTCGCCTAAGCATATAGTGATTGTACTAAACTCCGCATTACCGTATGTGAGCAGAGTGACGATTTAGTTATGGATTTTATGGTTTCACGAGGTGAGCTTTTAATTCATGGAACAGTGTTTCGAATTTGTAGCAAATTTGTAATGTCAGATTAACTATGGTTTGAATTTTAAGAGATATTGTGCGCCTCCATGAATTATCATGCGCTTGAAAATCAATTCTTGAAATGAAATGTAATTGCATATGTAAACAGTTACTTTAAATACCCACAAATGAAATACCATTTGCAAGGAATTAGAGACTGGGAATGCTAATAGATTTTTTTATTACTATAGTAGATTTGGAAACATGCTTTGAATATTTACAATGTCATTTGTATACCTAGCTACCGTTTAATGCTAAGAAACCACTCCTACTAATCAACAAATTTACTCTCATCCCCGGTATTCATGCAGTTACAGTGGGGTTTAATATATAATCGAAAAAATGTGTACTCTGAACTCTCAGATTAAATGAGGATAGAATTTTATCTTTCTTGTTCGACAGTACACTTTTCTTACTGGTTTGGCTGCAATTTTCAAAGGTACCAGAATGGAATCTATTAGTGGTGGCTTGGCAAAAAGTGAAAATTAATGCGCCGAATTCATATTACATTTTTTAAAATTCTCCTTCAGTCGGGAGAGTTAAATCAAAGTATATCGAATACCCACTTGTCACTGTTGAATCAATATGTAGTCATTTTGATGGCGATTGACTTTGAAATATCTTATCAGAGAAAGCTCGTGGTAAATTCTTGGTTACAGAATGTGAGGAATTGACCTACCTCCCTTTTAAGTTAAATTATGGGGGGGGGGGGTATGAACATGTAGCTAATGGTGTATTTAAGATGATGAAATCTGTATATTCTGATTTTTACAACCGCACGCCACAAGTTTTTGAAAACTATTTTGCTACTTTACGAGGAGACCAACCTTATTTTGATTTGATTTGAGACAAAGCCAGACCTTTAGTGGGTTTTTTAGTCATAGCAGCAATTAGCGTCAGGTTTTTTTTATTATTCTTTTGCGCCGATTTAAAGAGATTTAAATATATACTGGTTGCTTTTAATTCGCTATAACGTGAAAGGAAAAGACGTATGTTTAAAGAGTCACTAACGTGGCTGAGTCTTTCCAATGTTTAAACGTCAATTCCAAACTTGTTGCTGCTGTAAAAATAACGTGCTTTGAACTAAAATTCACCTTTTGTTTCCCCTCATGCTACCAGTATTTGTGAACAGGTGCTCACCATCAGCTACTGCTTTCAGTTTTGATTGTGTTTATCGTTAAATAAGGGTGTACGGTGATCTCTGACTGGGGGGTGTTGTTTGCACCAGACAGTGCAGACCGCATCCAGAATTTATCGCCTAAAGTCGATCTTAACAAAAGAAATTGTAATCCTTGCGTTCATTTATCATCTTTAAAGAAATTGTTGACCTGTGATGTTGACTGTGGAATTGGAAATTGTGCACAATTATGACGTTTGGCTTAATTTTTCTCTGAGACCTACAGAAATCAAGCTTTTTTTTCTGCAACACTTGATTATGAGTTCCACATCAGGATTTCATGGTTGGATGAAAATGTTGATATTACTGTCAGCTAGAACGCACTGAAGTATTGCTATCTTACTCGACGTGGAGTGAGATGATTAGTATGTGTGAATATATATATATATATATATATATATATATATATATATATATATATATATATATATATATATATATATATATATATATATATATATATATATGTGTGTGTGTGTGTGTGTGTGTGTGTGTGTGTGTGTGTGTGTGTGTGTGTGTGTGTGTGTTGTCTTTTATGTGTTTTCGCGTTTGTATGTGTGTTGTGTTTATGTGTTTTTTGTGTTTTGTTT
>RDPX01000251.1:640516-702169 GCA_003991215.1 Morbakka virulenta
TTAACCTTACGTTCTAACTTCAAAAGCAATAGATTTTGCATTGAATGAATTGTAGAGAATCATATTCGAATAACTGTTTTCCAATGAATATTAGTGACAAAATTGTTTACTTTTAGTAGAGATGGTTCGCCTAGGCCTGGACCCATGCTTTTCGAATTAGATCATCAGCGTCATCTGTCTGTTATCGTCGTCAAGCCCAAAATTACAGAATCATTAAAGCGTACGTTCGGAGTAGCAGATATATTTGTAAAAAATGTCTTTATTTTATGGCATGGCATGGCATGAGATGCCGTTATATTCACGTGTTAACAGTAGATGGTTCTGTAATTTTTATATAATTGGGTACTAACAAACTACAAAGACATTTTTGGATATTCAGCTTTCGTTCCGTATCAATAATCAGTCATCGCAATCAGCAGGCTATATGCTTACTGAACAGAATCAATTTTTAATTTGTCTGCTGTGCACGTTTGACATTTGAGCACATTCTGTGATGCGCATTCTAAATAATTGCAGAAGTGTTTTTATTGGAACATTTTGTAGTAAGGTAACCTTATTTTTTGGAATTTATTGTACTTAGTAATTCCTGACCTACTGTTAGCTTTTCATAGTATCTTCGCGTAACATGTTTATGTAACATGTTTACCCTTGATAAAGTATATGTTGTGAGCTTTAACGTCTTCAACCAGGTACAAAAAGGACACTATAATCGATTTGAAGTTGGTATGAAGGTCGAGGTGCCAGATAAACGTAATCTGCTGTCAATGTGTGTGGCCACTATTGTAGACATTGTTGGAGATAGACTGCGGCTTCGATATGACGGTTTAGATGCCAGCATTGCAGACGATTATTGGTGCCATTACTTATCGAGCACAATTCATCCAGTGGGCTGGTCTTCGTTAGTTGGACATAATTTACAACCGCCAGCAGGTAAGCACTGATGTACGTCACAATCTTTAAATCCTTCCATGCGAATTCTGGATAAGAATTTTTAGAGCTTAATAAGTTGCTTAGCATGGGAATAGGAAAAAGAAAATCGTGTAACAAACATCGTAAATGAATAATGGCTAAGAAAAATGTAAATACAGATATAAGAGGTGAAGTGATGATGAAAACATGTATTTTGAGACAGCTGCTTGCCTGCCTCGTTTTTCCTTTCAGTTTGTTTGACAACAAAATACATTTTACACAAGAAAGAGTACTTATCTTGGTGTGACCAAGTGGAAAGGCATTATCACACGTCTAAAATATTGAGAAGGTAGCCCCGAAGTTTCTTTTCCGTTCTTAATCTGTATTAGAAAAACGTTTCACTACATACTAGATCAGTGGGGTTTTCTAGTAAAGTTTTCTGGGCATTACGTTAGGTCTAATTGAAAAATTGGTCTGTCGGACATAAATACGATTTCCTTCATAGTACTTTTTTTGTTTATCTTATATAGATTAATTCAGTAAAAATTATCAGCTTTTGAAACTCTTCCAAACATGGCCTCCAAAGTGTTTGCCTGGCCAAAATTGAGTTGGTCCAGTTTTTACTAATTTGGAAAGAATTTGGTATAAAAAAGAATATTCTGTACCACTTTGGTATACATGCACAACTTTCTTGAGGATATTTTTTAATGTTAGAATGATTTAATGGTTTTGTAACCCAGGTTTAGAATATTGTTACTTAATTTATGATTTGTTTAGCTTCATGAACCATCTCTCTGCCTTTAAAACACCAGAACGATCGACTGTCCATGCAAAGGATATTAAAAATTGTGTTGTAGAATTCTTTTGGAATTGGTGTAAAAACAAAGGTCAGCGATTTATTATTTTGCCAAGAAAAGCTAAAAAAAAAATTTCTCTGAAGTTGAGATTTTTGATATTGTAGGTAACATGTTAAATATGACAGTGCAAAAGTATTTAAAGTATTGAGGGGTCTAAATATGTAACACGAACTTTCCCAATCGTCACAACATTACTGGATTTAGCAAAATGCTACTCGGAATTTTGCACCAAAGAATGTTGACATATGTTTAAAACAAAGACATTAAAAAACGCAATAGCTGATCATGGTTTTAACCAAAATTTTTCTTTGGGGAAAAAACGGGTGGTGGATCGTAACCAATGCTGGACGGAGCATAAAATGTTAAAAACCTACCACCTCAGCTATTGATGAAACGGTATTATTGTTTTTTCATGCTATCGAACTGCAGCATGGTTACCGGCTTTAAAACATACCAAACTGTTCATAAAAGTGATACCATTTACTCCTATTGTTTCAAAAATTCCACGACTGGACTTATGTCTTGATGAAGTGGACCCTGCACCGGACGGTCACTGGAAGTAACTCAAAGCCTTTTAGAAATAACGTTTTTGTCCATATTACTACTGATCTTTTCTCGAGAATTCTGACCCCAACAGCTTTCCCTGTTGTCTGTTTTATATGTTTTTTGTGACGTAACAACGTTTTGGATCATATTTTTAAACCTGCGACTGGTTAATGTAACGGTGCTTTATTAACAGGTTGGAAGCAATCTTTAACAGAGTGGAATGAATTTCTTGCCGAAGACCTACAAAATTCTAGGGATGCCCCTCAGGAATGCTTTGTTCAGGTAAAGATCAAGATGGGAGTGATAAAAAATAAACTAAATATGAGATATAAATGCATGCACAATTATGGTATTTGCTACAATGTATTTTCAAACACAGTTTTTCCGACGGTAATAGGAATATAACTTTGTTCGCGTTTTAATGTTGCTAACATTTGTATTATAGAACAGTTCTGGCAAGGTAAAGATAGGAAATTATAATGGAAATAAGAAAATTCCCTTCTCAATTTGAGTATTTGTTGTACAGTTTAACACTGATGCGTTGTAACATGTTCACAGTGCAAGACTTTTATCTTCTTGCTGTTGTAGTTGTCAATTTGTCAACAGATGTAAATGGTCTTTAACGTAAGTAGCCAGGTAGTGGATGAGCAACTGCCCATGGTTGAGGTTATTGATTCGGAGCCCCACTAACAATGGTAAACCACTGTAGCGAATTGTTTTTTCGTTGAATTTGACAGACTTTTCTTACATGGTTTTGGAAGTAGACTGAGGAAAGAGATATTGTCAGTAGTTTTGAACTCGTATAATATTTTTAAAAATACCCTGTATCATTTAACACTTTTTACCGAAGTGGCCTTTAGCTGTGCTATAGGTGGATATTATTTTAAATATTAGAGAATGAAATTACAATTTTGGCCTTGGTGTTTTGATTTTGTAAACAAAGGAAATACTTTATAAGCTTACGTTTGCCCCTATGAATGGCTTGAGACCCCTATTGTTTGATTTTTTGTATTGCACAGTTTTGTATCATTCTGGGGAGTGTGCAGCTTCATCTTGCATGATTGTATTACTACATATGGTCTTGTTTCCAAAAGATTTATATAGGGAAGGGGTGGGGGCAGCATTTAATTTAGTATGGAATATAGGAATGATACTGTGTTTATATCGCTGTACTGAAATGAATTGTTATTTTCGACGAAGTATTTTCCATAGTTTACTCTTTACCCATTTGTACCATTTACACCATTTTATCGTCTCTCTGCCGGTATCTGCAGGAATCAATGGGAACACCACCTTCTACACACGGCCAGTTTGAGGCAGGAATGAAATTTGAAGCAGTGGATCCAACCAATCCAAGCCAGGTAGTGGTATCTACAGTTGTGAAACCACTACGATTTAACTATTTTATTGTTGGAATTGATTCACAACACACGTATTTTATCTGCCATGCAAACTCGAAGACAATATTCCCAGTTGGATGGTGTAAATTCAATAAAGTACAGCTGACTCCCCCAAAAGGTAAAGATATAACTCAAGTTTTTTTCAGGATAAATTACCAGTGTTCATTGTTTAATAGATAACTAGACATAGACTTTTCAAGAGCATTTTTCACGAACTTAACTCCCACCCACGCCTTAACGGCCTTTATTTGCAAAAGCTGGAATTTGATGAGTGGTTGAAGGCTCCAAGTAAGAAAGTAACTGTTTATGTAGAATTTTTTATATTTTTTTTATTGGTACACATATTCAGTGAAACATAATTGGAAAAAAATGTATAAAAATATTATAAAATACCTTATAATGGTTATAAGGTATATTTTTAAAAAGGTGTTTCTCGATTGCCTGTTTTCAAGTGTGCTGTTGTTTGTACCAAGAAATACAAAGGTAGCAGGGAACGGGTTCCCACTAACCTATGACAGAAAACAATGCAGTTCTGGTCCTCTGAGCAGACAGGAGGTTTTGAGAGACCAAGACTATTTGTGGATGACTATAAAGTAGCTATTGACTAGAAAGGCCTGATTGTAGCTGCATTTCGCTTATACAGCTGTGGCTGGAGACCCTCAAAATGTGTAGGCCTATTATAATACAGTGAAGATTATTGAAGTCCTTGCGGTAAACTGGCCATTTAACCATGAAAACTAATTTGCAGTTTTATGTATTGGCGACATTAAATACAGCTTTGTGTCCGTACAAGGAGCTGCAATACCACGTGAGCCCCAATTTTCAGTACGAAATAGAAGGCTTGCTTGTACAAATGCACAAGTTCCCAGTGGCCAGACTATGGACAATATGAATCTTGTTGGTTTTATCACTATTCTGCAGCTGATTATTTATGGCGAAAAGACACCTTAAAACAAACACAACTCATGGCTGTTAATTGATCTTTGCTTAGCGACTTTTATATTTTTTCTTTTTTACTCCTGTTAAGGCTGGAAGCTACCATTTATTTTCACCAGGAGACAAAAGAGGGAAAGAAATTTAAGGGATTTAAAAGATGGAAGATCAAACTCACTCGAAAATCAAGAGCACAGAAAGGTACCTAATGTTCTATAAAGGAAGAAGCTAGTAGAATAGGAAGACTTTTTGGTATCTTTTTCCGAGAAGTTATTCTGATGAGCACTTCAAGTGAGGAAGAAGAGAAAAAAGGTCGTTGGAGGAATTACCTCAGAAGCAGTACCTGTAGAATAAAGGGAGAGATGCAACAGCACACTGAGAAAAAGGGAGTAATTAAGCAGACAGATTAGGTCTGACGATTTTCCAATACCATTTTGAATACATTAATGAGTTCGCGAGACCAGTGAGGAGCTCCAGCCTATCGTTGTCAACAATATTCTATGGAATGCCTAACCATTGCTGTATAGACATCTTGGTTGGTTTTAGAGAAAGCGATCAAGGTAGAGAACGCCTGCTTTCATTGCTGGAGACATGGCAATTGCTACTGTGTATTATTGTAGGAATGATTGTCTTGAAAGAAAAGTCCCAGAATTTTTTGAAAGATTGATTTTCATGGAAAGGAGAACCAGACATAAAAACAGGGAACGGATTGTCAAGTGTGTCTGTTGATAGTGAGAGACGATGTTATTGGCATTGGAAATAACAAGCCATTGTAAATGCCAATCAACAAGAGATTCATTGTCATGATGAAAGAAGCCAACAATCCCAGACTGATCATAGGACTGTTAAATCTTACTGTATGGGTAGAGAGTGGCATCACCCACATACATGGCAATCTTAACTTACTACAGTGTTCAGAGATTATTTACGAAAAGAATGATTAATAGTGGTCACAAGATGGAGTTTAGGAAACATCAGAATTTACAAAGCTGGTAGAAGAATACTGCCCGTCAATGACATGTTAGATTTTCCAACTGTTGAGGAAAGGTACTATGATGTTTAAAATGTAACCAGTACCCCCATAGGATCTAAGTTTATGTAGAAGGCCAAAATGCATGACCTTATAAGATGTCTTGGAGATGTCAATGGAAATTAAAATTGCCTCGCCTTCACGGGCTAGACCACGATGAAGTTGCTAAGTGATGACAGTGAGGAGGTCTACTGTGAACCAAGATTTACATAGACCATGTTGCTAATCAGAGAGGAAATGGCGGGGCTCAAAGTGCAAAACACTATGATGGTTTATCAATCGTTTAAACATCTGGGTAAAGATTTGGGCATACTGATAGGGCAATAGATATGTTTGTAAGATCAGTGTGTAAACTTTTTTAAAATGACGATAACAGATTGGCCTTCCCAGCAAGAAGGGAAGCAAGATACAGAAAGACGTTTATAGAAGAAATGGAAGCTCGTGTGATCCTTTCTGAAGGACAGATACAAGAATGTTAACAGCCCAAGATGCAGTTGATAGTTCCAGAAAAGACATGATCGCAGTGATAGAGAAAGGTGTCACAAGCAAGACACCCATAAGACGATTATTGTCATTATCAAGAATACTGTTGGAAATATCGACACTTTGAGTAAAAGATTGAGCTACTAAAAAGTTTGAAGGCGCCAACTCTCCAAGTTTCCAACTCTCCAACTCTCCAACTCCAGGTTCATCAGTGGAACGAAAATTTGAAAAAATTGTTTAAGTCTTAATAAGGAGGGAGGGCGCTGGGAAATAGAATACAAAATGATAACTTAAGTTCGCCTTTCCAACTGATGCTAACGAGACTCCCGTGACATAGTCTTAAAACGACTTGTTACCGCTTGGTAATACAGGACGTATGCTTCAATTCCAGTGCATTTACCTGTCATTACTACAGTTATATCAAGGGTACTTAATTTTTTTTTGGTCCAGCACATCGTAAGATAGCCGTTTACTCCTGTAAAAACTGGTCTCTCCAGCCTCCCTTCTCTATCCTGGCATTATCACTGGAAGAAGGAAAAGGAAGTATCCCATCCAATGAGTTTCTAGTTATGAAAACAACCTTAGACAATTTTAAAGTAAATAATTTAGAACCTAAACCTTAACTGAAAATTTGTTAAATCTAAAGGAATTTTCTTTTTCACAGTACTGTATCATCAGTCTGTTTCTGGTTAAATGGATTACGTAGTTATAATGGTTGAGGTCGCACATTGTTGATATTATTCTGATAGAGGTCATGCGTAGAATGAAGAGTAGCACTCATTTTACGTAACAACAAAGGTATTAAAGATTTATTGCTCTGTCCCAACGTGGCCCTGATTATTATGGATATTACACTTTGGAAACAGTCTTTTACCTTTAATTTATATCGAATATTTTTGCTTTTCGGCTCAAAGTAATTTTGCTGACTGCAACATTTTCTTCTACCCCTTTTATTGGCCAAACCCTGACGACATTGATTACAAGTGAAGTCACATGATCAGTGTATATGTTACTCAATCAACTTTGTTGCTTTTCGTTGTTGTAATGCAAATACTCCATATTTGTCGGAATCAAATTGAAATATGAAATAACTGTCCGTCTACTTCTTCTCAATCATGGCAGTCGAATTGATTCCCTTCATGAACCATGTTACGGGTTGCTTAACTGGCTAAACAAGGCAACAGAACACAGCTTTGTAAATAAGGAAACTGCAGTAAACTGGGTTTTTTTGTTTAGGCTGTGTGGGAGTTTTTTTCCTCATGGATTGGCATTGTGACCTTTTTTAAAAGTCACCAATTTTTGTTAAAAAATGAAGTTTTAAAAGAAGTTATCTGCTTTGTTCTGATGACCGACGCACTCACAGCATAGTAAAATTTAAAAGCAAAAGTTCTCTTAAGAAATTTTCAGTGAACTGCTGAATTATCAAAATAAGGGACGTTTGCTGGAAAACTGTTAATTTGCATTCGAAAATTTCCCCTCGATTTTTCATTTTATTTTAATGCATTTGTTTACGCGTTTTCTCTAGATCTCAGTTTTCTTTTAAAGAACCCTCGTGCTGTAAATATGTAAACATAAGTGTATTACTTATCTGCTGTAGTGGTTTTCTTCGCAGAAACATGAATTTTGTTTAAATAGTGTTTTCATTAGCCCCGCTCTCCTCAAATTTACCAAACATCTGACCTTTTCTGGTTTTGTGTAACTCCATCGTCACCCCACGTCTTAAAAAAATTGCTTCATTCAAATATATTTGGTCACACTCTCATTAATAATCAACCTTATTCTCGTTAATTTTTTATGATACTTAGTTGACTTGGATTTTTGTTTAATCACGTTTAATAAAAATTTGTAATCATATTATCAGAACTTAAGGAAGCTATTTTGAAAATACAAAATGGTATGAAGAAAGGAGGAAATAGAATATTTTGCTTGGTAACTATAATTTGTGAAAAAGGTCGGATGCAATCTCGATCATCATATATCATCTGCGTGTGAAAAGACCTCGGGCATATTCTGACTAAAGCATTATTCTCACAGACTGTTTTAGATTATTACTTGAAATTTATGATTTTTAAAATTAGTTTCTTCCAAACTTGCCAGCTGCTTTTGTAAGATCGAATGTTTGCCCACACCGTCATTTGAAAGTTCCTGAAAGAAAATCAGTTTGCATTCCTGAGCTATTTAATTTTAATAGTCTTAACCCACGACGACCTATTAGATTAACATTTAACTGTCGCTAATCTTTCTGAAGTCACCAAGACAAACATGAATGATCTCTGAAAGTTCAACTTCATCTCTAGGTGACTGAGGGGAGCCATTCTGAGATAAGTGATTAATTCATTGATTTATTTAATAGATGTGAACAACCTCAGGGCATCACGAGTTTAGGCTGTAACACCACACACGTTGCCGTTGTTCCACGAATTGAATTACTAATATTTTGAAAAGACATTTCAAAGCAGAATGTAATCTCTCGTATTTACTATCTTGACAAGATATAAAGCCGGAGGAAAATATTGGTTTCAATGTTTCTGTTACGAAAATTTTATTTTGTTTGCCCTGGCCGCAAGAATAGATTTGCAAAAATACAAGCGTGAAAATGTTATCCAGTTACAAAGAGGTCAGATGTTATATTTGTGTCTGTGGTAGTGAAGTGAAAGTAGAAATTGAATATATACTACAAGACAAAGAAAAAGAAATGCTAAAAGTATGTGTAAGGAATGAAAGTGAAAAAGGATGGGTCAGTGCCTGTCATATAGTAGATTAGATAATAAAGATGCTATGTATGATCATAGAGTCATATTGTTGGCCAGGAAGAGGTATGAGGATATCTGAGAACTAATTTTTAACGTTAGCTAGACTCGGATTGTATTATCGCTAACTCTCCATGAATAAGGAGAACCCTACCAGAGGTGCCTGCAATTTGAACATGAGAGGGAAGGAGGCTCTGTAAATGCTGGATAGCAAATATAAGAAAGTAAGTAAAGCCAATACAGCTTTGCGATCGTGATATGCAGTGCAGAACAGGAAAGAGAAAATACGAAATCGCCGACCTGGCAATACGTTTGGACAAGGAGGAGAAAGATGGGACCTGTTTTAAGTGTAACTGCTAGATTTGGTAAAGACCGAAAATGATCTAAAATAAGCTAAGATTAGTGACAACATTGCCTGAACTTGATTCTTGGAATTTTGAAAACTTAAAACGTTTGTTGGAGTGGGGTACAGGGGCTATTGGATTTAAGGCTTTCATGTGTTCTGTAGTTTCTTGCTTGACAGTATGCAAAGTTCTAAGGCGTTTTTACGGATTTCTATAGATTTTCATGGAAACTCTGAAGTCATTTGCATTCTTTGGTCATTTACCCCCAGTTATTAGGGTTTCACATAGGTACTTGGACAAGTGTACGAGAATTGTGTAATTTTTGCCATGGACAAACACTTGGTAAATCAGGAAGTTTAATATGTCTTAATGTAAACGGAAAAGAAACATCATTTCCAACGAATATTGCATCTGATGTTGAATAGAAGACCCAATAAGATCCCAAAAGGCTTGAAAGGATATTTCATTAGGATTTTAGGAAATATAATTTTTGGTCCCAAACTTGTCAAAGCGTACGACCAGTCATGTGCATCGTTGTTTGGTGATCATAGGTCTCACTAATTATATATATTTTGATATCGCATTTTTCGATCTTTTAGCTTATCAGGTAGCACCTTTTTGGTACTTTTTTACGTTTTTAGGTGATTTCAGATAATTTTAGTTCTCGTTTAGGTCATTATAGGTAGCCTTAGGTGTCCTTTGGCATAGTCTAAAGTTATTTAGATTTGTTATTGGTGGTCTCATCAAACTAGTGTGAAAAGCATCATTGAAAGAGAGGATAAAGGTAATACCTATGTAGAGATCAGTTGAAACCATACGGCTGTACGGATAAGAATTGCGGACATTATGTACAAAAACAATGGAGTATACATTATGTATGTACACCAGATGGTTGCATGCAGTATGAATTGTCAGCTTGGTAGAGGAGAACACACAATTATCAGAGTTCTATTTTAAAAATCTGCCTCGTGTTCGCTTTGTTGTAAAACGTCGTTCTTTGACGCTCTGGGGAATCAAAGTTTGGCACGGGGAACTCGTCAGTAAGTTCATGCCCCGAGCGCTGGATATGAAAAGCATACACTGGGGTTCCGTGTGTTAATATAAGAATGCTCCAGAAAAAGGGTACCAGTCTCTCGGAGCAATATATCCTAATGGTTATCAAGTGGCGTTTTGGTGCTTGAAATTTGTAAACACTTCGCCTTGGCTGCAAAACATCGTATGATTCAACAACAACAACAACAACAACAGCAGCAGCAGTAACAATGAGAATAGCAACAACAACTGAAAGAACAGCAATAGCAATGTAAAGTCAGTTATAAGTTTAGTATTGTTTATGTCGGAAAGCGTGTTTAAAGGTCGCGAAATATTTCAAAAAATAGGCTGCAGATGTTATCTTGCGATAAGCCTTGGCACGGACGGAGAAAAAGGAAACAACAGCATGGACCTTCAGTAATTAAAAAACGGTTTATTAAAAAGCAAGGAAAATGGGAAGGAAATAATCTGCTGTAACGACATAAAATAGGTAAACTGTTGAAAGAAATATATTACAAGAGGCAAAACTAAAGACGTAAGCAAAAGCTTGTTGGTACAGTAAATGAAGGAAGTGATTGCAATAGGGTAGCGAGAAATAGAAAGTATCAGACGAAGTAACACGAATGAAAGAGGCCATTTTTAAGTTATCGGAAGTGATCCTATGAGAAACTAAAGGGAAAACAAATACTTTAAATATAATATTCTGAAAAGTGCATCTTGGATGAGTATGATGGGCAAGCACAATGGTTAGGAAAAGAGAAAGAAGACGGCTAAAGTGATAAGATGTACGGATAGATGAAGAGCCAGGTTTTCAAATATTGTAAAAGGATTTCTAAGATTTTTGAAATACATCCGAGCACAGTGAATGCCAAGGGGGTTTAGACCAATAGTAATATTAATCATCATCACCATCAACTACAACAACAGCATCAATATCTTACTTCTTCCGGCTTGAAAGTAAGCATTTTGTGAGATACACGCGTTATCTAAGACCACTGGTGTTTAGGGACCTTCCAGCTCTGCAATCAACTACAAAGGCTGTGTTAGTATATCATGATAATGAACAAGTCTTAAGTTTGTGTGAACGGCTGGGGGAAATGAACCAAAACAAAAAAGCAAATAGAGAGGAAGAAGTTGAAGAATCTTTTATTTTATGAATTCATAAAAATCTGTGAACACTTTTCTTGCAAGATACAAAAAGGCACAAAATGCATTGAAAAGTCCCAAGTACAGAGCCAGTCGTTGCACCGAGGGTCAACGACCTACGTATTTACCAATTCTTTGTTTTTGAATGAAAAGAAAGACCTGTGCTTACAAGCCTTAACTGCGTTAACCCAAAGCTCTTTTTTTACGTAGAATATGTTGGAAGAATATTCGACTGGAATAAATATTTTGCTAAAACATCAAGCAGACCAGTACCGTCAGTACTTTTTAAAACACAGGTAAGCTTATTTGTTATGAACAGCTCTGTTTTGGTATTGATTAGTGGTTGCTGAAAATGTCATACAATTTTGTAACAATCATAGCTACTAAAGTGGGAGACAAAAATCTGAATCGGTATAATAATTGTTTACTCTGGATACAACCCCAGCCTGTCAAGCCATTTATTAAACATATCTGATGCATTGTAGTGTTGGAATTTTATCGCTTTTGTCAGCTGCAAAAGAACCTGCTATCCTTTATAATAATCTCATTTTTCCATGTGAACAACTGGTTGTGTGTCACTTGGGTGGTATATGATTAAGGCAATGGATGGAAGAATGTCGGTGTTGTTGCTCATTGGCCCAAATTTTCTCCCTACGGTTCGTTCACCATTTGCATGCAAGATGCCATTGACATTCTTTTGTATGGCCATTTGACACCATAAGTAAATTCATGGTGTTCGGGGAAGCATACTTTTCTGTTTCATAAGTTCATTGGAGTGGGAATCACACTACCAGTTGCTTGCTTAATATGTAATCATTGTAGTTTTTGAATAAATAGAGCATGCACAGTACTGACTGAAATTAATTTATTTCTCATCCATAATGTATTCCCCCGGTATAAAAGTTACTTGCTTTATCGAGAATCTTGAGAATGATGATATTTGCGTAGTTGGATGGTTGCTTGCTTGCTTGCTTGCTTGCTTGCTTGCTTGCTTGCTTGCTTGCTTGCTTGCTTGCTTGCTTGATTGATTGATTGATTGATTGATTGGTTGGTTGGTTGAAACATGAAGGCTTGCTTAAGTAGGTGAACATTTATAGTCTGTGGAGCGTTGTGGCGAACAGGTTTTATTGACTAAAATACGATATTACCTTTCATTTTTTAGGAAAAGCGTCTCAATCCCTTTCAATCCGGGATGAAGGTCGAGGCAGTAGACCTTCGAGAGCCGTCATTTATTTGTCCGGCAACTATCGTAGAAGTGCGAGGTACTCTTGTTCGTGTTCATTTTGATGGATGGGACTCAACGTTTGACCAGTGGTGTGATTTCGAATGTTTGGATTTATTCCCAGTTGGCTGGTGTGAGAAAAACAACCACCCGTTGCAGCCACCAGGGTAATTTTAACAGTTTTTGGAAATATTGCAGAACAGATTTTCTATGAATTTTGCAAATTGATTTTGATTGGTTTCAGCTCGTGATGTATGCCTTTAAGTTATTCACAACTGACGTGATTCTTTAATTGCAGTATTGTTACCTGTTAATTGGGTTGTTTCTTGCTAACATGCTAGAAAATAAGTTACAGTCATTTATTTAAGAGAGCATATTTTGCTTTTGGAATGCAGTAACAAAGTTCTATAAGTTTTGATATGCAAATATCACGCAGTGGCCATTTTGGTAACAGGCCTTAATCATGTGCTCATTGTTGTTCATTTTTAGCCACTTTTGAGCGTAGACTTTAAGCTGTAGCATAAAGTACTGGAACAAAAGGAAATTGTGGAAATAGCACTGTAGATTCTTCCTAAACTAATATAGTGACAGTTGCATCTGACTACTGTATTGTATTAGCACAAAAATGTGTTAGTTGTGATTTATTGTCAGGGACCAATTTTTAAACTATAATTATAGGAAGAGTAATAATAAAGGTTATTCCAGGACTATTTTGAAACAACAGTTTGTTATTATTGCAGACTATCATTTTATTTTCGACGTTTCGTCAACCTTTGTTAGCATAGTTAGAACTGCAAGTTACAGCTATATATTACAAGAGGTTTGCCAAAAGAGGAAAGATCAAGAATAAAAGCTGAAATGCAAACACCATAGGGAAATGGTGTTCAGAGGTGACAAAATTCCTTGATAAGACACATATGTCCGTCTTTCCATTTGCCAAATTTCAAAATGGTCTCATTTTATGTTATGTCATGTTTCCGGCATGTCATGTTCAATTGCACAGAACGCCAATTGGACACCAGTGCCGGAAGACAGAAGCTCTGGATTTACTAACTTCATACCCCCCTCACCGTTATCGTTTTTGTATATTCCTGGTCTTGTGATTAGTTCTCGAACTTTATATAATATTTAGCTGTAATCTGCAGTTTTGTCTCATTCTCGCATGTGTGACAATAGGGATTGGCGAAACGCAGAGAGAAAATGAAGTATTTTCTAGTGGTTATCAGTGTTATTTGTTTTGTTTTTATTGAATTTTTATTTCTGAGCAAGAAACAGTTTTGCTTGTTTTGTTATTATTAATTTTAGGTCTTTAGGCATACCCAAGTTGAAAACTTAGGCTTTTCAGATAAGTTTTGAAGACTGTGGTTGCCATTCTTTGAAACCAACTGTAAAGGACTCGTATAAAGAGTTTACAAGCTACCGTCTTCAAATATAACGGAGTTAATCGTAGTAAAAAGAATCACAGACCTAAGGAAGACTGGAAACAAAAAGTAGCTGGGTATGGTAGGTTTTTAGTAGTGAATGTTAGAGTAGGCGAGACAGCTATTTTTTTCAACAGCCTGTAGTTAAGTATTTCGCATATTCTTTCATTAGACTCTTAAAATTCATTATTACATAACCTTCCCAGTGCATTAAAGTAGTATTTTGGTCTTACAGCTCACAAATGCCGGATCAAATCCTGGAGAGTATTCGCTTGAAACAGGATCTGTCGCCAAGAACAATAGATCCAAGTACAGTGGCTGTGGTTTCAGTTGGAAAAGTACCTATGCAGAACACCAGTAGTTCGAGCCCACCACAGATACCAGCTCCTGTTAAACCACCACCGCCTAAAGTAAAAGCAAAGAAGGAAGCAGAAAAAGGGGGCAAAGGAAAAGGTGGCAAGACACCTGGTAAGCTCGCTTAAGTATTTAAGCAGTAGATTTAAATGTCTGTGACCTATCCTGACCTATGACCAAATATAAAAGTAATGCAAGCCAATTGGAACCCAGCATTGAGGTTACTTGACTGTGCTGTTGTTCTGAGAAGAGAGGGAACAAGTTTAATAAAACAGATGTGAAAACTAATTTAAACGATCAGTAGCAGCAGCACAGGAATTACACTTTAGCAAGTAAATTGTTTTTTTCTTTCTGATATATTTCACAGTACATTTTGGTTCACTAATTCGTGGTGTTAGCAGGTCACTGAAGTTCAAAAGCCAAGCACAAGAAAGATATTTTATTTTACTATCCTTCTGTTCATGTGGAAATCAGATTTGTGCCGCTCTAAAGCTAAAATCACTGTAACAGTTTTAGAAATTTGAATAAACTTGATCACCGATAATAGAGTTACCGTGGATACAGAGTTTTGCAGGAGGACAGTTGAGGTGTTGTTGGTTCTCAGGCCAAATATGTTGTTTTGAAACTTAAAATTGTGCCTACAAGGTGGGGAAACTCAAATTTCTATCGGTTTCCAGAGTAGCAGATATACTTATTCCATACTAGTAAGTTAATAACAACAAATCTGAAGATATCCGTGTAGTTTTGATGTTAATATTCATAGAACTTTATTTGTAGTCGGAATGAAACGAAATATCTTGTGGCACCCTCGTGTTGCATCAGACTGGTTTGGGGTTTTTTTGTTGTTTTTTTAAATTTATTTTTTATTTGTTTATTTTGTTAAGAAACAATCTAGTACGCACTTATACAAACACATATTTTCATTTTCATGGCGTTACTATTTCTATGGCTGAAATAAAAAACCCTGCGTAAATGGAATGAATTAAACTGTCAACGAAACAATTTTAAATGGATGTATTTATTACTGGCACCCCAGTGACGGCTTAAAGTAAAAGACACGATAAACAATGACGGCAGTAAATATACTGTTCATGGTGTCGAGCGTGAATACCGGGGTTAATTGGTTGTGTTTGCCAGGTTTCTGCTGAAATCAATATTCCCTTAAGTAAGAGTGGTTTTATACTGGTACGTGGACGTGGGTTAGCTTATAGGTTCCTGCCTCACATTTTCGTTGACTTTGACGACTTTTCATACGTCTCAGAAAGATCATCACAAAGTTGTTTGAATTCCCATATGTTGTAGATGTGAAAATCACCAGTGTACAAAGATCAACCCTGTACGACACGGTTTTGAGTAATTGATTCACGCATTATATAGCGTAGGTAGCACTGAACAAAATTCACTTCCATAGTTCACCCTAAGCAGGGTTTTTTAACAATAGTGCATGTTCTTCGAATTTTTCAAGGATTTTCAGCACTTATTGACGAAATGACCCTTGAATTTGGCCGTCCTAAGCCTATTGTTTATTATTTAACTTAAGTCATTTGTGATTCTGTATTATGAAAAGATAGCATATGTTGATGTCCTACCGGCCAGAATTAATTTTGGGAATACTTTGTTTAAAAGGGTTTAGCGTAAATACTCAGTTTAGTTCAATTAAAATAGTGATAAGATAAAAAGAATTACAGAAAATCGCTTAATGTAGATGTTGTTATGTCTTGTTCTTCAAAACAGATCTTTCCTTAGAAATAAACTGCGTCATGTCAAGAAATGTTTTATTTGAGCTCAAGTTATCTTTCTGAGGCCGATAAAATGACACAGAATATATAAAATGTCGGTATTTACAGAAAAAAAGAAAGAAAAGTATTAAGACATTTACCTCGTATTTTGACTAAAAATTTAACTAATGTAGTAACCGCATTTTGATGAGATGCCATAATCTCACCTTAAACCCTTACTTTTGAACTGATGAGCGTACCATTTGCCAACGCTTCAAAAGGGTTTGGTTTTCTGCACTTGATTTTAGAGGTTTTAGGTAACCCCCTCAAGAGTACAAATTTTACATTTCAGTGCACAAGAGCTTGTTTTAATTGAACTTGTCTTTATGACGTAAGTTAGCATTCGTCTCGTGAAAAATTATTAGTATGCTGCAATAAAACTGTTGTTTTTAGTTTGCGAAGTTTTTCAGGTACTGCCAATGCCAGGTGATGTAATTTTGCTAAAATTGTTAAACAATTTCAAAGTCATTTTTCCTGACCTTTCACAAATTTTTACAGTTTATACTTAACGAGATTAAAACTAAAACTAATTGTTGTTTTTTCCTGTAGTTTTTGCCTTAATCCCAGTATTACTTCCTGTTTTATTTTAGCACCTATACCCAAGCAGATTGAACCCAAAGGTAAGCAATTTTTTTAGATTACACACCCCATTATGACCAAACCGTTTCTGTACCAGTGTGGCTTCCACCAAACTGTTCATTTTACCCTAAGAGGTAATAGGGCAGACATTGAAAGTAATGTAGTATCACTTACAGTATTTTTACTGTACTAGGGTAGCTATGGTACGGTACATACACTGGCATATTGTACTCGATTTTTATATTACACTGATGGCCATAAACAGCTCATCTAGGATGAGTTTACAGTTGTTTACTGCGATTAAAAAAGAATGACAAAAGAAACCGTAAAATATCCCGACCCCAGGGGTCTTGTTGGGACGTTGAGACTCTATAAACTTCTATAAACTTGTATTATCTTGGAAAAATGTATCTATGGGAGGAGGGGGGTATGTTCAAGCACTTATATGGTTGACACAGAAAAACGCTTTGCTTGATCGCAATTCAAAGTTTGCAATGTTCTTAGTTTACCTAAGATTCAGTCGACAGATAATGTGGCATCCTGCCATTGTAAAGACACTAAGATGTAAACTGCATTAAAAGAAACGGAGCCAGATAAAAGAAGTGATAATTGTCCAAATTGCAGTTGGACAATAGTAAGTGTTTTTCCGTTAAAAATGCCGCCTTTAGTTGTCAGGAACCTTACAATCCATCGTTAATGACGGCATTGGAACAAACATTGAGTTACAACTACCATATGTAAAAATATAATATTTTTTAAATATATTATTAATATAATAATTTGCTACGATTACCATGAATTTCCTATTGCACGATCTCACAATTTCAGGTACACAGCCCTGAGATTGTGAAGACGTAGAATCTGGCAATTGTGATTTGCCAGTACCTTTGACAGAATTAAAACTTTTATTAGATAAAAGCCACCTCTTATTGCCGAACTTTGACGCTCGACTTTTACGTACACGCCCTAGGTATTTTGATGGGAATTCCAGCAAACAAGGATGCTTGACTGTTGCGACATGATTTAACGATTGTAAATACAGCTTGTTTTGCTGCTACACAAACATGTGGTGACAAACAAGCCAACATTTGTGATCAGGCAAAGTAATGAATGTTTCTGGTGCTATTTGGGATTCCATATTCCATAAATTGGTTGGCATGAAATATAAAATCTATTTCGCTTAACTCTTGCTGAGAGTATTCCCTGCCTATACCAATTGCTTAGGCTGCACTTTTCGCTGCCCCCTTTTCCCCCTCTCTGACCTTTGCCCGTTCATTAGATAGTAAATAAACCCACTCTTCTCTTAGAAAATGTCATTGTGTACAGTTTCATGTTTTGCTTATCCTCATTCCATTTGATTTGAAGTCAAAAAGTTCACTTCTTACTGTAGCCTATTTATTGATAACAGTTTATGACCATTGCGTATTATTTTAGAATTTTGTTCAATTTTTTGTTATATTTAAAGTTTTTTAAATATTTGAGACTAATAATTTATTGCCCCGTATTTTTGTTTTGTAGGGAAGACTATAGACAGATCTGGCAATGTAGAAATCTGTTTTAATCAGAGTTGTGCGTGTGGACCTTATCTCAATAGTGAAGAGGTGCAAAAACTCCCTGGAGTAAATTCAGGAGCTCTTACAGGACCACCACATCAGAATTGTATAAGAAAGTGCTTACACCATATAGTTAACTCTGCGTTAGATCCGAATCAAGTGTTGGAATTATTTAGTAAAGAATTTTATCAAACAAAAACACACAAGGACTTAAAGCTTGATAACGTTGTATGTGTGGAAATAATTGGAAAAACTGGAAAACGATTTCTACGGCGAGTGCGTGTGCCAAGCAAAGCAAACGTTCTTGGAAAGTACTTAGCACGAGTATGCCAAATGTTGAAGTGTTGTCCGCACTTTTTGTCCGAAGAGCGGTACCCAGCTGGGAAATGCGATACGGACTGTGCAGGAAAATGTAAGTTACACTTCTTTCGTGTTTTAGAATTAGTGGTGGTGACTGTAGTATTGTACTTGTTGGAATATTACATACTCTAAAGTTATTACATACCATTCACTACGAAACTCAAACAGATGCAGCATACTACCAGGCTATTTAAGACACGAGCATCCGTGCGTTCTCACGAGAGCAGACTTTCGGCTTGGCTTACCTCTGTATTTTTTCCCCATTTTTGGGGTTTTTTTCTCTACCCCAGATTATAATTGCTGGTAACTTTCAAAGGATGTGTGTCGACAAGGCTAGGATAGTTTTAGGCATTTCAGTTTGATCACTCCTACCGCCCTATACTGATTTGCCATGCCCCAATAGATTAAATGAATGGATAAGCCATGACAAGGAAGTAACATTTAATTGTGGTAGTAACATTTATATATCCATCCATTTCTCTCTATATATATGGGTGTGTTTACTCCTCTTCTCTATGCTGTTATGTTCTTTGAATAACATCATGGTAACATGGATAATTTCTGTTAGTTCCAGGGTGTTATTCAGCAGTTCCTGACTCACAAACTGGTGATGTTGAGGAAGCCTCGAATGAAAGGTTCGTAAAGACGATAAATATTCCAAGGAGTGGTGGGGATCAGAGACCAAACGTTGACTCACCCGATGGCCCATCGTCTTCAACAGTAGATCGAGGATTTGATCCTTTGAACCTATTCGATCAAGAGTTCGTTCGACAGAAGGACCCACGAACGTGGACGGTTACAGAAGTTATGGACTTTCTTGGAGCAATTGGTTGCCAAGACCATGCACCCACTTTCGAAAAACAAGTAGGTTTATTTAGTTTGTACTTTAGTAATGTACCATAGTACCATAGTGCGTTGGTGTTGTAGTTTTTATTTAAAGTCACTGAGGAAAATAGTATTGCTGATGCAGATCCCCCGTATTAACAGGAATTTTGGCAACAAAATATGGTGAATGTGGTAAGTTCGAGCGGTTAAAGATTTGTAGGCGAAGTAGTGTGCTTTGAAGAAACAACAAACCTATGATGTAATACGTATGGTATTTTCAATGACACGGCTTGCCTTTGATTTTGATATTGCCCATAATTTTTGTAAACGCATTTCTTTGCCTGCTGGTTACGAGGGAATTAACTTTTTCATTTTTATTCTGTAGGAAATTGATGGAAAAGCATTATTATTGCTACCAGCAGATGCACTTGAATCGCTAACTGAAAACAAACTGGGCCCAATAACCAAACTGAAGGATGCCTTACAGAGTCTGAAGCGAATGTGGAGTCTGCATTCATAGGCAACTTGCTGTTGTTGACACCTCTGTTGACTTTCTTTGGTAACATGTTGACTCGCTAGTTGGTTTTTAAGCACCTCACTACATATAAATATATATATATATATATATATTTATTTAGACTAACGGTAGTCTAATTTGGTAGTTCTCTTATCTTAGCCAATGAATGAAAATATAAGAAGTATTTACTATGATTAGAATGAAATCCATTGGAGCCGTACATATCCTTACACTAAATATTTTAATACTGTATTCGGATTGATATCAGGCGATACGTCTTTGGTCTACGTTACTATTTTGACATGACCTCTAATAAGTTTATTTTTAAAATGCCAGTATTAGGGGCTTCTATTGACAGCTCTTGGTTTATGACAATTGGCTTTGCTGTCATTCTTAGAAATTTCATTAGGCTTGCTATGTTACTGTTGTTTTATTACTGAATAACCAAAAGCTTCATTATAGTTGGCAGAGTTTTGCAACGCCTAAATCCGCATTACTGTCAATATAGCTTAAACGGAACTTAAATTTTATTTCTCATCTGCCAAAACCCACCTAGTTGTAAACCTAAGTGCCAGGCCCTCTTTAAATGGATTGAAACAACTGAGACCCAACGGTGATAAGTATTCTCTAAGGATGAGGTCATGCTATTTGTATATCGAAATTGGGTCAAAAAAGAGAGAAAAAAAAAATTTCTGCCAGAATAAAAAAGATTACGTTATTGCTCAGAAAGATATACTATTACAAAAGAGTATTTTTTTTATGTTTCCATGGAAAGCTCGTTGTTGTGTCGTCATATTGCAGAGTGACTGAGAAGTTCGGAGAAGTAGCAAAGCCCTTAACTACTGCTTAATTTAGTTAAAGAAACCTCTGCCCCAGGGCTACAATCTTTGCTTCGTTAGGTAAAATGGTTCTGTCATGTTACTCATGGACCTAAGACTCCAAATTCATCTTTTAAAAAGTATTTCGTTTTCAACCAAAGTATTAAGTGGGTCTTTTAGAGGGCCCCAGGAAGATTTTATTGATCTAATCATGGGTCACGTTTATTGTTTACAGCTGCATAGATATAACATTCAATTACAGTGTACAGACAAATAATGTTTTGTAGTGACTGCCGTATTTTAAGCAGTAGTGGGTTACTAAGGAAGGAAAACACCAATTCCTTCAGCGTTTTATGCTTACAGGAGAGTGGAATACTGGTATTCCGTATTGTGTTTTATACACCAGACTTCTCTATTTTTTATTCCTTTTGGAGCTTTGGGGACTTTGTGGAAATGTTTTAGTGTTTCGCATTACTTTTCTTATCATAGTATTTAGACTAATTTACTGTTTTACCCTCTCACGGATATCAAGCCGCTAGCTTGCTTCAAGTTAATGAGTAATTTCGTCTGTTGATTACAGCTTTGGAAAACCCAAAAAGTAGTGATGTTGATACATAAGGAAACTGACAGTTTTGAAAAACAACAGATTTGTTCATTAATGGGGTTGTGAACAGTTTCATTTGAAAAAATTAAAATGAGAAAAATATATTAGTATCTTCAGTTTTATCGGGGTATTCCCCTTACTCGAGGTGAAAGCAAAATTTAATACTGACACCAAGACGTCAGTTTTTATGCCAGTGTGGTATATGGTAACAATGAAACTGACAGTTGTTACTGAGCATAGCAACAGACGTTTTGTTGACGATCTTTGCAGCATACTTGTTTTTTAGTGTCACCACGAGTTCTAACTAAAACTGAATTTTTCGTGTTTTAGGTAGGTAGTATACGATACTACTGATGTGGGACCAGTATTGGCCCGCAAAAGGTAATTTTTGCAAAGAAAGTTCATCCTTACAAGTTGCTGAAACCTTTTACAAATGGAAAATGCATTCACCGTTTGTTATTTTTCCTATACCGGCGCAACTCATCTGTTGTGATTGGGTATTAGACTGAAACGCAAATATTAGGGAATTTGTTGAGAGTTGTTACCACGAAGACAGAGGCACATAATAACTTCTCAGAGTTGCTTTTTTTTGCTTTATTTAAAGGGATAAATGGACTTGTTTTACATTATATTAAATCTCCAGACTTTCACTTTCTGTTACATCGTTTATCTGTAATGAGATTTGTTTGATTCACAACTTATTGTCCAAACGCCACGCATAATTTTACATTTTTGGCCTCAAAGGGCTCTTGCGTGTACTCAAACTCGTGTACGCAAAGGTTTAATTATTTAACAAGTGCTTCTGTCACAGGAATTTAGTGGAGAATTTCTGATTTGCGGGTATGGAAATTAACAGCTGTTAAGAGTGTGTAAAACATTTATATGGAACCAAAACTCGTCATTTTTAATGAATATAATCACCCGGTCCATGAAAACCTGTCGGTTGTGAAATCAATACACAAAATGTGTTTAAGTAGTGCAAATTAATCCCTGTGGTAGAATTTTTTTTGTCTGATATTGAAATGGTGAGTGCGATTCCAGGCATTTACAGCACTCTGTTAAATAAATATCTGTTCTCATGAAAAACACTTGAAAAAAGTGGTTATTTTCAGTTTGGCGTTGTTTGATATTAACTTTGAAGTACCAGTTACCATTTTCAACTTCATATGCCATAACCATGTTTGGCACTGCAACTATATTTTTTGTGTGTTTTTCTGTTCTTCAAAAGTGAAGGTTTTACAGTTTACATGTGAACCTTTTATTATTTTTATCAGATAAAAACATTTGAACCCCCTGATAGATCACTTTTAACCCTTTCTTCTTTTCCAACTACAAGTTAACGATTTGGCGCCCACCTCGGAATTTATGTTTGAGTTTTTGTGTGTTTTTAAGTTGGCCCCAACCCTGAGCAAGGTCCGTAATTGGATATCTCCCTTTACCCACTTTTTTTCCGACTTCTAAATACATTTGTTTGTTGACCTTGAGTATGGACCTCCCTGGACGATAAAGTTACTTTTTGATGTCGATGGTAATTTTTTTGAATATCGCCCTCCATTTTCGTTCTCAACAACAACGTCGTTCACTAATTTTCCCGATTTTTTTTATTCAACTTCTCTAGTATGGAATGGTGTAAAAGTTAATTTTTGTGTGTAAACATTGGAATAAGGTAGAGTTGAACTTGCCTTTTCTTGGATGTGGTCTTAACAGCACAACTTTAATATTTGAAATGTTTAACTGGCAGTGAAATTTTAGATGGTTTTGTTATCTGTGTAGCGTACTAATTTGTGGTATGTAGTACTGTTGAGCGGTGCTATTTACCATTGTTAGATTAATAGTTCCCATTTAGGTTACTAATGGCTCCACTGATGCCACATCACCAAAGTGATGGCGCTGGTTAACTGTATGATGCTGGGATACCGCATCTGGATGGCAAATGCATACTTGGCAAGTACTTATTCATCAAACTAAAAATTAGCCTGTTAACATTAGGTGGAATACAAGTTTCTGTTGGAGTTTAAGTTTTGAGCAGGAATTGTGGGGACGGGTACCTTTAGTTGAAGAATTGTTAAAGATATCGTCAGACACCAGCACTTAAAAGGTCCCACCTTGTAAATAAGGATTAACATTTGTAGACGCAATTGATTTTACTTAGTAAATGTGACAGGCAGAAGATGGGAAAATTTATTAAAGGATTCAGTTGGTTTTGGTGGACATCTTAAGTAATTCAATATCACTGTAATGAAATGTATATTAAATAATTTGACAAGAAACACCTTGGCTTTGGATCCTTTTTCCAGTCGAGGAGTTAAATTGGGCTTCTGGTTAGAGCAAATCGAGAACTGATTTTGATTAAAGAAAGATCGCAGCCCATGTTTGCATTACACTGATCCATGGAGCTAAGATGAACATCTTTTAGGCCGAGTCAATATAGTCACAAGAAAGATAGGGCTACTATAGCTTCTTTTTCTCAGATGTTTGACGTCGAGGTCGTGTGTTTTTTTGTTGTTAGAAGTAGAAGATATCTCGTTTGTAAGGCCTTTTCTGTTTACTGTTTTTGGCCACTCCCTTATAATACCATAATTTGATGTATGCCCTTGGCAAATTTGTTGAAACTTAGCAAAGTGTAGATATAATTACTAATTTAATGGCAGAATCTGACATGTATATAAAAGATTTATATGTATTATTACATTCTCAAGATTTTTTCCCTTCCACTGCACGTGTTGATACGTAGTAGAAGAGCGTTTTTCTTGCAATGTGTATCCGCTATCTAAACGTAAAATAATCAAATGACACAGGAGTTGTATTTGTAGACATTCCCAATTCCTACACCTGCATGTTTTTCCCCAATCGGAGACTTTGATATTTTACATATTACACGGGATACATATTGTATTCCGTTGGCAACACAATATCATAGTAATTGAAAAAGGAATTTGAAGCAGCAACTCGTGCCTAACCTAGAACAACGGTGAAGCCCATAGACAGAGGCCATTTTCATTTAACGCGATACGGAAAGGAAAGTTCGATTGTGTATTCTGAACATCTTTAAACATTGATGCTTAGAGATTTAAGAGGTTTCATGTTGTGATATAAACGTTAAATATACTGAGGGCATAGTCTTGTATGTTCCTGCGGTCACTGCCATGAATGAAGGATCAGTGAAACACGTATGACCGTATTTTCTATCCTTAGCCACTTGCACCTCAATCCGTCTAACCTATCTTAAAGCCACTAGTATGCGTACAGCTCCACTAACACCCTTTTTTTTTTAGCGCCCAGCACTTTCAAAGCATTTCCCCGCGTTTGCCCCATAGACATTTAAATGAGACGTGGCTTCCAGAAGAGAAAACCAACCCATTAACATTGAAGAATTCTTTTTTCCAGCGTTTTGACTTAGACTTTTTTATCAACATTTCTATTCGTAGAAATGTATATATCAGTGGTCTCGATTAAGTGGATGCACGAGGGTTCATAAAAAACATACTTTTTAGCAATAACTTTAGCCCGCCCTCCCCGCTGATATATTTATGAAGCATAGAAGTAGAACAATTTGACTGCTTTTAGGGTTTTTTTTAAGTGCGCGGTTAAAATTGCCCATTCACAAGCACCACCTAAAAAAGCACCAGTTTATATTTGACACCTGAATAAACGAGATAAAAACTGGTAAAATAGGGTTAATTCATATTCCATATTTAGATATTGCTTTTAGGGGTTGTTTAACCCAATTTACCTGCAATATACAAGGTCATGTTCCCGTTACTAGCTGTAGGTCACATATAAACTTTATACAAAAAATGTAAAATAATTGGCTGTAAGGTTGTTGGGGTTATTTCGAGGTTTTACAAGATGCCTTGATTCCCATATTAAGTTATTACTAAACACTTAAAATACACGTATAATGATATGAAGCTTGAGATTTGGGAGCTTTTTGGGGGGCTTTAAACAAATTGATTTTTATTTTTATATTACGTATTTTGTAAACTGAAAGCTAATTGAGATATTACCGATGTCAAAATAGCCGTAATTTTAGGGAGCGCTGTGCAGCTAGAAGTTTACCTTTTGCTTATTGCACCCAATAAATATAATGGGGCAGATGACAATCCGAGGTAAGAATGCCTCCTATTCAAAGACAGAAACCAGACCATTTCTGAGAGCCTAACTAGACCTGGAAGTTTGAACAAGGGAGATCCACTTTTTAGTTTTGATAGCCTGGATCCATATTCTCTTATTTCGTTTACAGCATTTTCTGCCAATTAATTGTTAAGAGACCCCACAAAGCATTTTACGTACAGAGACGCACAAAAATTTCTGTTGCTGTTGTAGAGCTTGTCATTATTCAATTTTTTTTATTACTAAATCTGAATAAGCTTTTTTTTAGCTATGGAAGGTTCAACCCTTGGCTATTCTTTGTTTACCGTGAACTTAACATTGAACCTCGCGTACCGACTGCACAGCGAAACCCCGAATACACGCGTACTAAGAGAGAAAAATAACCGTTACAGTATATTGGTTTTATTTGAAAGTAATTAGGAAAAGTAATTTTGTCAAATGCTAGCTATTTATATGATCACACAATGAGACCAAAATTATTCAGGAACAATCAGTGTATCGAGCCATAACAATGCCGCTCTGGCCTAGCAACTCGCCAACAATTGAATTTATCCAAGAAAAGCCCATAACATCTCATATATGGTTGCTTTTTTAAGGATGACCATATATGTCTTTAACAGTGTGTCGTGCATCGTATTAAAATCCTCTCGAAAAGGTGAGCAATTGTCATTTGAAAGTCAGAAAGTACTTGGGTTTGTAGCATTTCTCCTCTTTTATGCCCTTAAACTGGTTCAGCCCCATTATCTTAGTTTTTGTAAAACTCCGCGGTTTAATTGTAATTGTATCATATTATTCCTGCTTAGGAAGCATCTGAGGTGCTGTTGGGCACAAACCACATATACTGATAGTAATTTGTGTTGATGTACACATAATTTACACAATTTGTTAAGAAGTGATCTGGTAGATTGGTATTGTAGATTTATATTGTAGAACGATAGTAAACGATTTCGCTGTAGATAATATATCTGTGTTTTGGGTTTCATTGTTGTTCAGTACTGTTAGCATGTTGGTAGGTTTTCTGCTTAATGACAGCATTTAAATATAGACTAACATGTAAAATATGAAAAGGATATCTAATCTTATCAACAAAACTTGACAGATAAAAGCTTATAAAGCCAACGATTTCATTTTGTCTAAATATCCTTTAATGCGTGGCACTTTTCACTTTTGAAATTAAGAATATCTGCTATTTTGAAATGTGCCCATTAATGACAAATTTGAAACATTTGTCTACTACATATTTGTCGAGGAAAAGCTTGGTATGCCTTTTGTGAAATCTAGTATTTCTAAGCTGTACTTAGTGTTTGCGCGTAAAATATTAGGCTGCCATGAAGTTTATACAGCGCGACAGTCAGGGAAGGGGGGTGGGGGTGGAAGTAGTTTTAAGTGCAGGCAGTTGCACAGGAAGGGTTTCGAAGTTTAAATTATATTTCTGAGAAGTAAAACATACTTGTAAAGAGAGTATTGAAACCACTTTAATGAGCATTACCTTTAAAAGCGTTTTGGTTCTATTTTGTTTGCAGCGAATTTGGTCATTGCTTTGATTTGTGATGAAAAAAAATTACACCCCCTGCTTATGAGCTCTGCTGACCCTCCGGTTGTATTTAAAGTCTTTCATGCCGAGTTATTTGAAACTGAGAATTCCCGTTAAAATTATGTAATTTTAAGTTTTAATTAGTTGTTAATTTAACATTTGACCTACCTAGAAAGTTTGAGGTGATAACATGCGCAGCATTTTATGGGTCCTCGCTAAAGATCTCATTGTGTGGAAGTCTAGCCCAGAAATACTAAAATATTACAATTATGTTGGTCTGGGAAGTGCGCTTTTTTTAAAACGAAAGTATTTCGCATCAAACGCTGTTTTGACAGGTCTGAGGCACCAGAAACGTTTTAATGCATTGCTGGAAAAGAGTAAACCCAGGTAAAGAGTGCGAGAAAACAAGAATCGAAGAAAAAATACGCAAAATATGATAAAAAGCTACTGTAATGAATTCTGGAATATGCACGAAAAAGAACTAGCTGTGTACCAAAGTACCAAATACCCTGGTTAACGGTGAGGGAAGATATGAAGGGGCCTGACCAGTCAAGTTGCTTGTGGCTGAAAACCCGCCATTGGTCTTCACTATCTTTGGTTTTGCTTACCTCAATTGTTTTCTTCCTTTTAATACCCTCTTGACCTTGTCTTTTGTTTTTCGCGCACTATTACTACATCAGACAATAACCAATGAATAAATACAAATAAGTATGTGTTTGTTATTGATGGTGTAAAAACCATTTTTTTACCCGCATTCCGTTTACAGTTGGATAAGCAAGAGTAAATTTAAAAGTGATGGATGTTCTTGCAGAACACCAGATATCTGTGGTGATTTATGAAAAATGTTCTTTAAATTACAACAGTGAAGAGATGTAAGTGAATTAGAGGCTATTGTATTTTCAACCAATTACTTGTAGCAGAATCATAAATCTGATTAAAATTGGTCGCTCATATTTCTGATAGCATGGATTATTCCATGAGACCACTGCACGTCGTAAACAGACTCGTGTTGTTAGGTATCTGGAGTATTTGAACGGACTGGGGTACAGTAATATGTCGTGTGAAAAAATTTAGTCTGTGACGGAAATTGTAAGCTACACTTACCTTTGATTCTGTTCAAATCATTTGAGTGAAATCAACTCACAGTAACTAAGAAAGCCCGTTCTTCTTCAGGTGCCATGCGTCCAAAACGTCGGCGATCATGCTTCTCCACAGAGACCTGCTCTTTTGTCATCCTCAGCAGCTATACTTCCATTTTTTCCGGTCCAAGTTGATCTGCTTTCCATGACTGTTAACCGTCTACGGCCTGTGCCTCTTCAGCCACGTATTCTGCCATTAAGAGCCAGCTCCCTCTGCCCATTGGGATAGTTCGACTCTTAAGGATACCAGGTTTCCTTTCCCATCGCTATCCTTCTTAATTCGACATTGCTTCTCACATCCGAGCTTAACATACTTCCAAGGTAGTTGAAATTATCCACCTGCTGTGTTTTCTCACCATGGACCTGCAAGTCGTTTCATTTGATGTTTCTTTTTGCTGAGTGCAGTACAGAAGGTTTTCCGCCGGTTTGTATTACGTCCTTGCCTGGCTCTTTCTTCACATGCAAGATTAAGGATTTCTTGAAGGTTTTCTGCGATAAGTGTGGTGTCAACATCCTATCTGATGACGTTATGTCGTCCCACAATAAAAGCTCTCTCTTTATCAATGCTTCTCATAACATGCTTGCTATATACATTGAATACATTTGGTAACAGAACACAACCTTGGCGTACTCCTCTTTTTATCCTCGTGTATTTTTCCGATCTCATTCTATATTCTTGCTCCTGCTGTTTGTTCCCAGTACCAACTCCATGATACTCTCCAATCTTTCCATTTATTTCTAGTGATTGGAGCTTATCTAAAAATATCTCATTTTTTACTTTATCGAAAGCCTTGCTGCAGTTGATGAACAGAGATAGAGGTCTACCGATGTGCTCCGCGTGAAGTGTCTATAACTGGAAAAAAATTCTGCAAATATACCTATATACATAAGGTATAATATTGGCAAGCCAATGCTATAATTCTCCCAAAAGCTCCAATCCTTGTGATGCCTTAAATGTTAGAATTCGTTCAGGAACTCCAATACCGTCATGGATGAGAAACGGTTCCCCATTCAGTCATTTCATACACATTCGAGTAACTTTAGGATGCTTTTATTCAAGGAGGTTGGGTTGGGTATTGCTGTCTTCTCGAGAATGCCGGATGTTTCTACTCGGCCTTCCTAGGGATGGAAGGTTTCCAGCAATATTTTTATGATGTTTCTTATCTCAGCAGCTAGATCCTGTTGCAACAGGTAACCTAGCATTGCAATGCATGTCTTTTCTTTTTTATATGCACTCGGATATACTGTAACCATGTGCTTCACCTCTCCGGTGCATGTAGATATTTCCTTCACAAAACGATTTCTATTGTTCTCTCTCTGCTCCGATAAGCTTCAGTTTATTACAAAACACACCTATTTGTTTTCAAACCTAAAAGATGCAAGATTTATATTGAAAGTATTGCCTGAAAAATACTATTGTCATGACAGGTGGATAATCATGCGTCATTCATTTTGAAACTTTCGTTTTTGGGGTTTTTTTGAGAGTTTTGGGGGTTTACGGTAGTTACATAAAAAAATTTCCAGGAAATTCACCTTAGGTGAGTTTTTTATGCGATGCAAATTTTCAGACACCACTGAAAGCTCATGCCCGTATCTACTGTATGAGTGGTCTTTCACAAGCATTCTTCAAAATTTTATAAAACATATTTAAACAAAAAATATCGCTATTTTTGCAAAAGGAAGCGATACTGGGCAGGAGGTTTATATGATCCGGTCATCGAAGAAGTGATGGTGAAGTCCTTAATTGTAGAATTACCAGAGGTGGGGGGATAAGTGAACAACTAGGCTTCAATGTGCGCATGCTTCTGCTTCCACAATATTGTTATGGTTATGATCAGTCTTGAATGCCAAGTAACCATGGCGCATTCAGCAACATAATGATATTAGTACCAGCAGACCTTAACACGATTGTAAAGCTATGGCTTAGTTTAAGACTTTAAGAAACAAATTACTTATTACATTCTGGAACTTCCTTCATGGTTGATTGCAATAAACTGAACTGCAGAAGTCAAATATGATTCAGCAGAAAAAGACAGGTCTCGGTATCCAGAAGCAACTCGGTAGCATGTTTAATAGAAAAATACGATGGAACTGAGCGACTCCTATTTTTGTGTAACAAGGTAAAAGTAAAGAAGAAAAAGAATAGCTCCAGCAACACTGTCATACTATTTACAAGACTGGTTTGCATTGTGAGCCCAAAAGGAACATAAAGTTCTTTATATTTGAATGAGCGGCAGAAGCAAAATTATTGTGTGAAGGAAATATCATCAAAAAGCCAAATTATTTTCATAAATAAAGATTACTTGATAGCTGTGAGTTTGTTTTAGACGGTCATTCATTAGTTCAAAGAGTAGGATAGAAAAAAGACAAGAATTTACTGTTAAGAGTCAAATAAACTTTCCTGGCTGCTTCTTATGTTTTCTGTTTTCATCCTACCCTTTTAAGGTTATAAGCTATCGTGTGTTTTTTCCACTTTCAAGGTTTGATTCACAATTATTAATTTTAAATACTTTATTAACGAACAACATAATTTCAAAATTTATATCCTCCTCATTCAAATTCTTTACTAGTATGGCCTTAATTTCAAAAATCGTGTAAATATCCATTCATTTATTTTATTTATTTATGTCCAATATTTATACAGGGTAGCCACTTCAACAAAATGAAAATATTGTTATCAATGTCGGTTCTGCTAAAGTTAGTACAGAAACCATAAAAAAATTAAAACGTTCAAATAAAATATATGCAGTATATGAATACGATAACATTTGTGTAAATACGGATGGCAACGAGACAAATATAATAGAAACAATGGTTATAAAGTTGAAAATGGACCTTAAACATTAAAAACGAATTTTACATAAAATAGAGACTAAGAAGACTCAAATCGTGCCGAGACGTTCAGTGTATAACAAATTATACGAAAAAACTATTTACTTAAATCTTTAAAAAATCATTTATTTTTTTTCTTTAAAGTGGTAGTTCACTTGACACTTGACACTTGAAGAAAACAGATATTTCCACATATTCAAATTTTACGTTGGGTACTATATTGAGAGTACCAAAAGTAAGAATCGAAATCTGTCACATCTATGAAAAACATTGTTAGCATAGTTGTGCATACATGCCAATTGTATATGTATGTGAAAAACACTGTAAAAAAAGTAATATTCAAAGAAAAGGTTTCAGAGGGATTTGTTTACGATGAGAGAGAGAGAGAGAGAGAGAGAGAGAGAGAGAGAGAGAGAGAGAGAGAGAGAGAGAGAGAGAGAGAGAGAGAGTTAGGAGAGAGAAGACAGATTGAATAGCAACTGCAAAATAAACTGGATTCTAAATTCGTTCCATAACAGTCAAGTATCACACAGCTGCACACAGTAGCACATAGCCACGACAGTAGCAAGAAAGAACCAAATGGTGACCTCTTACAACGGGAGCAATAGTTTTCCAGACCAAAATAGAGGCCCTACAACCCTCTTCATGGATCTCAGCTAAGAGGTTATGTAGCCTTGAAAATCCAATTACTAGAACAATCCTGTCCATGAAGTTCATTGAAGTATGAGAAACACCACGCGTCATCAACAAAGAATGTTCAAATATTATACAACGGGAAGAAATACCTAATTCGTTCCCTGATCTTTGAGACACTGGATGTTTTATATCCATGTTTCGTCATGTGGATTCTTGTTTGTAATTTGGAGAAGATGTAAAACAGATGTTGTTTCTTAAAATTGTTTCTAAAGAAAGCTTGCATAATTTGTCAGAATGGCACTGATTTTCTACTATAAATAACAAAGTTAAATATCAAAATGCATTGGAGATGAGTAATACAAATTAAAACTATTCAAAAAACCAATTTTGCTTTGCATGTCATCAATTCATTAATTGGAAGTTACAAAGAGACCTTCGAGGAGCATTATTGAAAAAATATTTATGAAAAAGAATTCGTTAGAATTTCAAAGCAGCTCCTAAAACGATACCACATAAAAACAAAGCATTACAAAGTTTGTTCAAATATACTGAGAAGTTGCAGAAAAGGAATTTATTAATTTTTAGTTGAGAACCCTTTACATTCCACTAAAATTAAGTTTGGCTTTTGGCCAGTAAACTAGTACATACGAGTTTGTTAATAAATTGAAGTATTCATTCTTAGTAAAGAAGTAAGCGAATAAGAAACACAGCTGAAGTTGCATTCTAAATTAATTTTACAATCTTTTCACAAACAACAGTACTGTGCGATTCAAATATGAATGATATTTACGTAGTGTTCAGAAATGGTTGTGAATGGGTTTTTAAATATGTTAATCTTCAAAAAATACACTCTTCTTTGATATTAAATATACTTTCATGAGTAATAACCATGGAGTTTTACTTGATAAGCTCAAACTATTTTAATCTGAAAATGTAGTGCAAAATGGACAGCTTTGGTTTTCCTTTTCTAGTTCCTACGTTTTATACAATTAACAAAAAAAAACCCTTGAAGTAACATTTTTGTAGCTCTAATAATAGTGAAAACGTCATGCGAATTGATGTCCACACCCACCCGAACAAAAATCACGATGAAAATTATGTCGAGATAGAAGAGTTTCAACGCAATAATAAAGTATTGAGTACCAGAAATATTAAAAGAGCCTTGTGAAAAATGGAAGTCCATTTCAGTCGCTATGTCATAACGGTCGTAAAATAAATTATCATCAGTTTCCTGTTGATTTTAATGCTCATAATTTTTGAGTTCCAACTAAAGCAAATGACTTTCATATGTCAACATAGAAGCAATAAACAAATACACTTGTACGTTTAGAGTACTTACAACCCTTTATTAAATACCACGATTTTTGTTTAATACATACAGCCAAATATTTACGAAAAACATATTAGATTTTTGTTTTTTTCAGGTGGAGCATTGCCATAACACTGTGCTACTGAGGAACAAACTAACAACTCTGTTCTTAAAGCACAGAAACAAACATTTTGGTACTAAAACGAAAGGAGGCAGCTCAATCATTTTAAGATAAGATTTCAGACGGTTTGAATTATATCATCGGAATTAGACAAGGATGATTTCATTGTGAAACCCTCCAGGCTGTCAAAATCAAATGTCTTTCTTCTTTCATCCTGTTATTTCCTATGAGCAAGGCAACCATGGAATAGCGCAGAACTAAGGTTATCAAAAGTATAGGTACTTTACATTCCATGGTCTTCGCACCCTCTCCTTTCCAGGTAGCTTTGTTGCGGCCCCAATTAAACAAGCAACGAAAGTAAGTTTGTAGGCATGTTTGTTACATTCACATTCATTCACATTCACACATACAACGTTGATCACATGCAACTTTGATCACCCTTACATTACTCTATTAAAAGGCTTGAATATCCGACCCTAATTCTTTGCTGCGTTTTCATTTACTAATTGAAGTTCGAATAAATAACACAAAAACATTACCCAATACATTAATGTGTGCTAGTAAAATTCCAGACTGATCATGATATTCGAATCTGGTTCTCAATATCCTTGTATGAGTTGTTTGATAAAAAAAATATGTAGTTATTGAAACATTAAAAGCTCAGGTAGCATAAATGAATATATTCGAAGTTTGATATGGAGTTTGGGGAAATTCTGCATTTCGTCTGGTGAAACACAACTTTCTTAAAGTTATCATTTCACCGATATTCAAAATACTAGCGACCGGAGCATTTGTGTTAAAATTATCAGGTAGTAATTGAAATAATCTGTCGTCGAATGCTTATGTTAGCACAAAACCTTGTTTCAACTGTGCTTTGAAGTCTAGCTTGCGCATCATTCCCATGTTTTCTTTAATACAAATTGACTATCTTATATTATTAATTTTTCTTCCATCGGAGCATGGAAGCAAGGCATTTTCTACTTTATTTCGTGGAATTTAAGAGTTTAAAAATCTGTTAAAACTTCAGTAAATAAATCTTAATTTGTACAATATATACAAAATAGTAACTTCAACCACTAACACAAACATTTACTCGGCTTTATCATGTATTTAGCTTTTCCATCTAAAAATCAAACCTGAAAATCAAACCCAAATCTCTAGGTGTCAAGTTTCGTTTTCCAATTCTTTACAAAATGACATCATTCAAAAATCATTACAAAACAAACTTACAGCTAAAGGATAGGCGATCTTAAGTGTTGGCTTGCGTAGATAACTGACTGAGATTAATTTTCATAGCTTAGGATCAAAAGCATTGAGAAATGACCATCCAAATAATCTCTAATATACGATGGTTGAGGCGAAGTAAGGCTCAGTAGAGGAACATGCTCGCCAATAAAAATAGACCACTAGGGTTGCAAGTTTATGTATTTTTAAGAAAACTATTAACAAAGATTTACCCTTTCAAATGATCAAATATAATCCAAGTCACAAATATTTCGTCTGTAATTTCTAGCTTTTTTGAAATTTAGTTATACTGGCATCGACTTGTAAGACCGTGTGGATTTAGTATACCAAAGAAACTGGTAAAATTTTCATAAAGTACTCAAAGGTGACATAAAAAGAATTTCCTCAATCTTAGGTGACCAGCTAGAGAATCGATTATCTGAATTCAACTAACTGCGACAAGCTTTCTTCTAATAAAGCAAAAAGTTCACATTAGTCCTCTTGAACTTCAGGAAGATCAGAACAGGAAGAATACATTCGGATGCTTTCTCCAAGGCTGCGGCTTGGTTTGGAAATTAGTTTAAATAATGGCGTGTCTGGTCTGTTCGAACATTTTTCAGCTTTATCATTTACCGAGCGTGTTCCTTTAATCTCTTGTTGGCCATTTCTCTTGATGCCAGTCCCTTTTATACACCTTCTTGATGTTGTTGGTGACAATGATCCTGCCAAAGTAGATTGGATTAATGACCTTTCCCTTTCAATAAATCCTATTTCTCCTTTTCGATAGTCATTGAAAATTAGCTTTCCTTTCTCTGGGACACGAGGACTTGATGGAAGAGACTGGACTCCACCACGAGTTGATGAAATTCCAGCAAAAGATTCATTTTGAAAAGGATTATGGACCTGCCTGTGCCGTTGCGGAGTTGAACCTGGTGAAGTCCCTGGAGATGACGTTAAAGATTGTCCTGGCGAATATTCACTTCGAGGTAGGCGCTCATCGAAACATAGTGGTGACAAAGCAGTAACCTTTTTATTTGTAGTTAAGTCAGGTAACACAGTAGGTGCTCCTGGTTCATATCTCTGGCTCATAATGTTAATTTTAACGAATTCGTCGTTTAGATTTGTGGTCCTGGAAAATGCACTGTGTCGGTTTCGGTATTCGTTCCTGGTACAAGGTAACTCATCGGTATGTAATGTATTAACATATTCCTCTTCTTTCGGATTCACAGCAGAATCAGACACAGTGCATCTTGCCAGAAGATGACCATTACTTGAGTGATAATGTTTATGGTTGCCGTTGTATTCAGAAAAATCAGCATGTTCAAGAGATCTACTTTTATGGAGTTGCTCTCTGTGGGATTCCGGATTTGGTATAACATGAGATGCAACCCACGATCTCGTTAATGCTTCTTTGTCAAGTACATTGCAGTTTTGATGGATTTTATCGTCTTGTAAATCGTCGTCACTAGTATTAAAATCTAATATGGTTTCTTGCCAAAAGGTATCCATCCTGTCGATATCTTCACACCCTTTACTAATATTGGCGCACTTTAATTGTGGTAGATGGCCATTATCACGCAATGACTGTAATCGCAATTTTCCCCCTCCTAAATATGTAATATCTGTTTGCTCCATATTTAGAGTTCTGGTCCACTAAGCCCTGTTTAAAATGAATAAAATAATAAAGATCAAAGATTATTTTCAACAGAATTCCACAAAATACAGCTTGCCAAGTGATATTAAGGAATGTGTATAAATGTTTCGGTCATATCGGGTGGTAAAGTCTATCGCCAAGCTTGCTTTATCTCTTTTTTCTCTTTTTTCTCTTTTTATCTCCTAGTGAAAATAACATGGCTATATATTTTCGTAATTCATCACCAACATTATAGGGATGGTGACATTAAGGACTTTTACTTTTAACGATAGGTCAGTCTTAAAGCACAAAAAATGTCGCTGATGAATAAGAATAGGAAGTTGCATTACACCAATACTTGTATTTTTGCACTTGAAACGGAGGCATATTCAAGTTCATTTTTGATTTAGTACTGGCAAAAAACAGCATAGACAAATAGACTCAACAATGAAGGAAGACATCGAAAGGACAAAGTAACCGTAGTCCCCCCCCCCCCGCTTTCATAAACCTGTCCTTCACCCAGATACGTTTTTTTGGCTTCAACTGGAATCGCTTTGAGAAAGGTCGCAATAGTTAGCTTACAACCACGTGATTAAAATTCATTTTTGATGCCTTTCAGGAAAATGCTTTTCCTCCTTATTTTTCCATTGAAAATCTTTACATTGTAAATTACTTAATCTACAAATCTCGTGAGTTACCCCTTGGATGATACATTTTTTTCTATCTATATGGGTAAAAAAATTAAAGGGAGCAGGTATTGCTTTTTTTTCAGCAAGTTTTAAGAACGTTTCTCCTCATCATTGCGTAAAGCCATTTTCGTCATAAAGCGGTGAGTAACCAAAATGTGTTTGCTGCTGAAGTTACGTGACAATTAAGTTTTTAGTTCTTTCAGTTAGGTGACAAAACTTCACTGCAAAAATATCGCCTTGACTCTCAAGGTCATACCATTGGGTTTGTTATGTCCTTCGCAATCGTAGTGCATACCTGCCAGAACTGTACCCAAATATATATATACATATATATATATATATAATAATAATAATAATAATAATTCAGAGCGCGATACGTACACAGGCGCAAAAAAGGCAATTACAGTTCTGTTGCGATTTCAATTTTGTTGCATATATTCAAAAACGCAAGGCTGTTTTTATTCCATATGAGTCGTATCGGTACATTTGATCTGATGTTTCTGTCTATATAAAGTGAGCTGGATTTAGATTTACTATTACATATAGGATTATGTGCCTGGACATGTTAAATGGATTGTGTTGGCTTTGTATTCCTTCTAGTTGAACAGGAATGCTTCTCCCAGAGGTCCGCGATTATTTGCTAAAATATTACAAAAACATGATATCTTTGACCAAATCTATTTATACCTTAGTACGCGATCATGTTTTTCCATAAAGTTAGACATACAAACAAAACAAAACCAGCTTACTACAAAGTTTCGATTATTCTCTTCACCAGAGAAAAACATAGAATGTATAAAATAGTATGATGTATTGGCATTTGTGGTGTGAAAACAAAGACTAAATACGTGAGCCCTGCATCTCTTTATCATTTGTTAGACATTTTTACAGAATATTAACACTTCAGTAAGTAAAAATGGCGTAATTTTTGTGTGTCCTGATGTAAAGATTAAAAACATAAATAAACGGATATTGTGTACAGGTTGATTTTTTCAAGAGGCAGAAAACCCGCAGTGAAACCCAGAAGTAAACAATGCACAGGCAGAAACCAGCATCACACGACGGGTGATGTCAATTTTACCAATGGTTGCCGACCGGAGAGAAACCCATTAAAACTAACAATTTTAGAGAAAAGGCTTAAAAGATGGATGTAAAGAAATATTCTGAAACAAAAAGTGGTTAAATAGTTTTCACGTAAGTCTGAACCTAACAAAATTTTCATGTTGCCAAATATCAAGGGATAAAAGGATATGTCGCCCCAATCAAAAAGAAGCCTGCATTTGCAAATTCTAATTTGACTCGAAAATTTTCTACAAATATTTAGTATTTCGTGTTGAAATTACGTGGCTTTTTAATTCAAAGTAACTTTTAAAATGTTCACAAAAGTTGCCAACCAGAATTTCTTGCCTTAAACTACACCATGTTCCTGCATTTCGTTATAAATCTTTGTGGCGCTAACATTGATGATAAATTCAGCAGATGCGTCCAAAAGCTGCTGTTTATTCAGTTGTGTCTTGTTCAATATCACGTATACAAGGTAATTTAAAAGAATTCGAGGAAGAACCATTGCAGTATAGACCTTTTGCGTTACTTCGGTCATCAAACAAGGCTTGTGGCAACGTAGCGGACGACGCTTGCTTGAATCTATTTTGTAATGTAAACATAACAATAGTTCATGTTTAGCGGCTGCTCTTAATACGTTTGAAGGTACTGTACTTGTACTATCTTATTAGCATAACAGGAACACCATTTCAGAAGAGATTCAGCGACTCAAGATAGTTCAAGAGACATTTTCTACTTATAAATTTCATTAATTTTGATTTGCCATACTTGAGGTTTATAACAGATTCGTTGCTGTAGAAATAGGCCTACCTTAAGAGCACTTGGAGATCCTCATTGAGACAAGTTTTGAATAAGTAGAATGAACAGCTCGCGGTATATGTGCGGTGATCTTGATTTCATTTCTGTCATTTCTCTCAAAGCTTCAAAGGCAAGTGGATGTTAGTTACTTCTTACCAATGCTTACCTCACCGGTTATATTTTCACTTATCTGGGGCATAATAAAATCTATCTGACGTCCTTTGCTAAGAACATAAAAGTTTCTTTAGTAACTGGTACTTTGAAAACCCTTTTGAAGTAATAGGAAAACAGTCGACTTTGTTTTTTTGCCATCAAGGAGGAACGAGTTCAATGTGGTTGTGGTTTTCAAATTATGCAGGAAGTCTGTTCCAATTCAGTCAAACAAAAGGCTGCTCTCTCCGTTCTATTTTGCAGCTAATGGATGAAATTATGTATTCACAGGTGAGTTATTACATACAACCACCTTAAAAACGTTCATTAATGCCCATCTCTTGTAGCGAAAATGTGTTTAAAACATGAAATGTCCTACGTTCATAATTGTTTTCCGACCAACTGTAGAGTCCGGTTGATTTTCCTGATTAACATGTATTTTTTTGCTATTCAACCTGAAAGGTACTACCTTTTCCCATATTCCTTGTTTATGCAAAATGCCATTTCCAAAATATTCTCGTTTTATAATCAGGAATTGGACATCAGATACGAAAAACGCAAAAGTGCATTTTGATGTACTGCTCAAAACAGTACCACCTTACAAGGAGTAAATTGAAACCATATGATTGAAATCCACGAGCTGAATTACTTTAGCATACCGAATCCTGAAAAGGTTCAAAGCATCCATGGAAAATCTGCTAAGGAAAAGGAGAGAGAGGCCAGATGGCTTCAGTACATCAGCCGTGGATGGAAATTGGAAACGCCTGGATTTAGAAAGAACAAGGTCATATGTGAGAAACAATTTGAATTGCAGATTTTTCAAAACGCATACCAAAATGTAGCGGAATACAATATACCTTGTATACCATTTGCCTTTGGATTTTGATTAAAACAAGCTGGAAATCACAGTTTGAGTAGAATATTTAAATTATGAAGACTAGCTGTCAACTAAGTTAGGTTCACTGCTGATTGTTAACTTTAACTTCTCATTGTGTACATAGATATTCATTCATAAATTCTTTGAACNTGCTAAGGAAAAGGAGAGAGAGGCCAGATGGCTTCAGTACATCAGCCGTGGATGGAAATTGGAAACGCCTGGATTTAGAAAGAACAAGGTCATATGTGAGAAACAATTTGAATTGCAGATTTTTCAAAACGCATACCAAAATGTAGCGGAATACAATATACCTTGTATACCATTTGCCTTTGGATTTTGATTAAAACAAGCTGGAAATCACAGTTTGAGTAGAATATTTAAATTATGAAGACTAGCTGTCAACTAAGTTAGGTTCACTGCTGATTGTTAACTTTAACTTCTCATTGTGTACATAGATATTCATTCATAAATTCTTTGAACGGCTTATTTAATGATATATTGTATTCTTGTAGGTGTTTAGTAATTACTGATTGAATAAAAGTCTAAAGTTGTTTTCGCCTGTTTGGGAATGTTTGACTGTTGTAGAAATTTACCTATAAATGAAGAGAAGTGTTCCTGCTGCGATGTAAATTATCGCGCTTTGTTGGTTTTGACCAATCAGGTTTTAGAATTATATCAACAGAATGTGATCGAGGAAAGACACAAAAATATGATTGTTGAATCTATAGTCAGAATTTATCCCACGTTTTTCACCAACTCTGATATATTTAAGTTTAGTAGTAAATTAAAATTTAATATACATGGTTTTCTGTATTATATTTTGTCTAGAAAGAGAATAAATTGTTTGTCCGTTTTCATGGTGGGCAAGGAAACGAGACTCGTGATTGCTATTCACAAATCGCTTCCACAGTTCCCTTATCTAGACCACAAGCCCTCAACTAAAAAGTTTGTTTTCGTTGCAGCTGTGGATGTGACCATCATCCTGGCAAAAATTTCCTATTACCATGCAGTCACATTTGTAGTTTGATGAAAACAAGAAACAGTACTCAAAAAGATGCATGTCCTATAGATGGACAATTTATCCAGCTGCACTGAAAACTAACCAAATTCGATCCACAAGATGAAAACAGCTATTTTCAAAAGGTGTAGAAATTAGCTTAATCAAAAACTAAAATTAAAACAGGTTATACTTTTTAAAAATTACCTGTTTGTAAAACTCCTCTACAATAATTTTAACCGTTTGGTCTTAAGGTTAGAATTTTCTTGCTAAGTAAAACTTGCCCTCAAAGAGACCTGTTAAGACAAACCGCAGCAAAATTTCATTCTTTAGTCTAATCTGCTTTAAAGCCATATGGTCCAGCGTAATTACAGTATTTAATTTTAAGAGTATACGGATACATTTCACTCTAATTTCTTTTCACTTGGCTACATTTGGCACGATGTTCACAAAGTCCTTTTTTGGTTTTTGCACTGTGTATATGATATGATCTTTTGTGTAGTGTGTGTTAGGAGCAGCACCTTTGCACTTTTTCAGCCGCACATAATATTTAATGGTATGTGGGCAAAGTACTCTGATCTTCCACTGCTGCATAATCCTCACTATGGCTCCAAGAAGCTGGTAGTGCACATGGAGGATCACATCATGGGACCTCCCCTCGGGTGGTGTGATAAACTAAGTGATGGCATCGGGCATCTCTGGATTGAGTTGTCTGTAGTGGGAGGACGTGACTCCTCAAGACTGGAATGGCTGATGATGCAGAAATACCAAAGAGTCAGATGGTCAACGTTTTGGACTGCATGAGAGCAAGATAGGTAACATATCTCCGGCAAGCTCTTGACAGAAATGGACTGGTCATCACTTACTCCAGAAAGGATTAAGACTTTACTGAGTATGTTCCCATAGTTACAAATGAAAGACAAGATACTTAACCATAGAGGTATAGCAAATATCTCTGAGCTTTGCTGCAGAGACCTCTTTTTACAAGTACAGGTAAGGAGTACATAGTCACATGAATAGGACCTCAGATAATGGTGAGTCAAGTCTAAATCCTATGAGACAGCTCGATTCTGATAACAAAAGTTTTAAAATGAGAAAAAAGTGTTTAGAATAGCAACATGGAATGTGCAAACATTGCACCAACCAGGAAAGTATGACAATGCTGTACACTGCAAAAAAATTGATTTATTTAATCTGGACATTTTGGGTGTGAATGAATTCAGAAGGACTAATAGTGAAAAATACAGAAAAGACTGTAAGACCATGGTATACTCTGGCGGCAAGAAACATCAATACGGAGTTGACATACTAATGACACGAAATATTGTTAATTCGATGATGAGATTTTCGCCTATGACAGACAGAATGATAAGAATAATAATACAAGGAAAGATTTTTAATGTTAACATCTTACACACCTATGCTCCAACACTTGATCACCCAGAAAAAGAAATCAATAAATATCAAAGAACCTTGAAAAACTCTTGGGGTTTACCACATCTGATGAAATCAACATTGTTATGGATGATCTTAACGCAAAGATAGGAGATACTAAAGTACAGCCAACAATAGAAATATATAGAATAAGATCAAGGAATGAAAGAGGCACGCGGTTGATTGAATTCTGTAAAAAACAAAATTTAATGATCATAACCACTATGTTTGAATACCATTCACGTAATCTTTACAGCCCTGGAGATCTATTCCGCAATCAAATTGATTACATCACAACCAGGCACAGTTTCAAAAACAGTGTAAGAAAGTAAAAACATACCCAGGGGCCGACATTTATTCAGATCACAATCCTGTTGTAATGAACATGAAGGTAAAACTGAAAAAGAGAAAAAGACCAAAATTTAATGAGCAATATAACATGAATATCCTAATAGAAGAAAACGTAAAGTATACGGTCAACTTGGAAAAAAGAAACTAATTCTCAGTGCTGGTAAATGAAGAAACTAAACAAACACCAGACGGGATGAAAAATGGGACTTCGTGAAACAGGTCTCCAATAATTAGTAAGAAACTGTACAATAAAAAAAACAACGAACGGCCAAACAAGAATGGATGACAGATGGAATTCTAAAGCTAATGGATGAAAGAAAAGCGGAGAAGAGAAAAGACACAATACAATACAAACACATACAAACAAAGATAGAAGGTGAAAAAAGGAAAAGAAGAATAGTAAAATAAGAAGGGTGATCACATAGCAAAACTAGAATGCCTGAAGAGAAATAAAGAAATGAATACCAAAGTCAAAAATGTAACTCCAAACAAGAAGAAAGATGAAACCAGTGAATGCATATGAGAAAGATGAAATAACGTTATTTGATTAGAATGACATAAAACTAAGATGGCATGAAAAATGTCACAAACTTATTCAACGGCAATAGGAATGAAATGATGAATGTAGCAGGTACAATGGTCGATGAAATTAAAAGTCATTTAAGATATAAAAACAGGGAAGCCTGCCAGTATGGATAATATCAAGGCCGAAATGCTACAAACCTTAAATGATGAAAACATATAAACACTCTCTATGTTTTGCAATTCAGTCTATAATTCGGGATTCGTCTCAGGAGATATCAACAAATCTATCATAATAAAATTACCCAAAAATCCCAATGCAACTAAATACTCAGATTTTAAAACCCTGAGCCTCATGACTCGTATGCTGAAAATAATACTAAGAGTCATCTTGACAAGAAACAAAATCAGGATAGATAAGGATGTTAGCTGAACTCAAAGTGGATTTGTCAATGGTAAAGTAACAAGGGAAAGCTTATTCAATATAAGAACAATCGTGGAAAAATACAATGATGTACACAAAAATGTATATGCCCATTTCATTGATTGCTGGAAAACATTTGACACAGTGGATTATGAAAAATTGATAAACTGCCTCAGTGATATTGGAATAAAAGTAAAGATGTTGCATTCATTCGAAGTATTTATTGGAATCAGAAAGCTTTCAGACTAGGAAATCGATACTCAGATGAAGTCAAAATCAGGTGTGGAGTAAGGCAAGGTTGTGCTTTATCACTCTATTGCATGTGTTGTATCGAAATCCAAGCAAATACCAAAAATCAAAATCAAAATAGACGATTAAGATTTAAAACCAGTTGACACCTTCATATTTCAAAGCAGCTCATCACTGAAGATGGGGAAAATGATCAAAAAATAATATACAGAATATCAATTGGAAGAAGTAGCTTTAATAAAATGTGAGGCACACTTACAAACAAAAGATTGTATATCAATAGTGGGCAGAATAAATAAAAATGTTATGTATTGTCTACATTACTCTATGGGTGTGAAACATGGATCCTCTGATAACATCATGAAACGATTGGATGCCTTTAAGATGTGGACACACCGTAAATATTAAATATTTCATGAATGAATAATATCACCAATGAATTTATCCTGCATAGAATTGTTAGTGAAATACAGATTGCACCTGTGATACAGAAAAAGAAATTAACAAACTTTGGGGCACTTCATAGGGCAAAATAACATGAGCAGAACTAATTAATTGACAGCGAAATAAATGGAAGAAGAACAAGAGGTAAACAAGAATCATATGAATGGACAATATCACAGAATGGTGTGGACTTGAATATGAAAAAGCAGTAAAATCAGCAATACATCGATGGAGATGGAAATCTATCATTTTTCTCCAACCTGGCTGAACCGGGCGAAACATGAAGAGGAAGAATATGACTTAAAATTTTCATTTTCAAAACGAGATAGTAAAAACGAGGTTTGCCTGAACAGAACCTTTAAAAACTTAGGCACAAAGTAAAAACAAATTACTATTATAATAAAAAAAACTAACTTTACCATACAATTCCTGGTTTGAAAGCCTTTAGGTTTATACATTTTTTAAACGCACTTTCCCTTCAAATTTCAACTTACTACTTTAGGTCATACATCACTAATCGCCCTCTGTTTCCTTATTAAGAATTAAGACAGCAAGTACTGTAGTTTACTGAACCTTCTTAGCAACATGTCTCCTCAACTCACCAACAGACACACCACCCTGTCTACCTGCAACCCAACACCTGCCAACAAGAACGTTGTAAAACCTTTCGGTTTGCATTAACCTCCTTGTCAATCAAAAGGTCAGATTGCAAAATTTACATAAAATCGCTACAAATATAGTACAAAATACGTAGTTTACGTTAGATCAAGCAGTGTACAAGTGTATGACAATTAAGGTAGGTTAGGTGAAGTATTCAGTTTTCCAGTGGTTATTTTACCATTTGCACAATATATGGCTTCCTGTAGGCCATCGCTTCAGCGGTTCTAACAGGCTTCGACATACCCTTATCATTGTCAAACTACAGAAAAACTCTGGCTTCAGTCTGGGTACACTTAGTTCCACTGCTATATTTTTGATTTTGATTCTATAGGACAGGTCACCCACCAAGTCCAGAACACTTATTTGCCACTCAGTTACCCGTTTTTTCTCATTTTCATTAATCAAGTCATTTATTTGCTCTGGTCCTATTCTTCAAATTTTAAGCCCAATTTCCAGGATTCCTCTACCACCCTATAGACCTTAAATTTATTGAGTTGGCTTTTAAACTCTCATTAAGTCACAGGCTCCCTTCTATATGTATTTTTGAACGCCTCTACCCTGCCCCCTACTGTTCTATTTTTAATTGTGAATTTTACTGTATTGCCCCATTTTTTCCGTGTTTGTTTCCCAGTTTGTCTTGTAGTGTGGTCTTCAGGTACTTTAATGTTGTATTTATGTTCACATGTAACTTCTAAACACATCTGAAATACTGAGGGAGGAAAAACTACACCAACTGTGGACACAATACAAACAATCTCCATTCATCAAGGTCTCTTAATTCTGAAAAGAAAAATGATTGCCTTTGATGTTTTGGGATGTACTGGAAGGAAAATTTTTACCATTTTACAAACTAGAATATTCTACAATTCATCTATTACTGTAAAATCCACCGATTTTCATTCGTTTCATTTACATATCGTTTGGAATCGGTTTCTAAATAATATGGGGGCAAACTTAAGCAAATAAATGACGTTCGTACAATGACGAGGTGTATTTTCCACCAAAAATGGTAGGCGCCATAGTATTGGCAAAAGTCTTTCGTACCAAGTTTTTTTAAAAAGAAACCCCAGTTCTCCCAGTAAGTCAAAAACACTACACTATTTGAAACAAAAACTCAGAAATGATTCACAATCGATATCGATATCAAGTTGCAGACCAAATTTGGGTTTTATTATTTTATTTAGGCCTATCACATTAAGGTAAGAGCCATCATGGCAATATGATTTTAAAAGTTTGGCGATTTTCAAACTTTTTCTTAAGATAGGTTAGTAGTATGGTTACTTTGCCAAGAAAACCTCATTTACGAAGATTGTACTAAATTTTAAGGATAAACTTGCTGTGTAGCAAAATTTGGTCACAGGCAATAGACACAAGCAATAGAAATTCGGTCACATCACGGAGTACAATGTTATTGCATATCACCAAAAGACAAAATACATGTCCATTGTCCAAACACAGAGAAAAGCAATTATTTTGTTCCCTCTGAATGGTGTGTTCGCATGCACATTTATAATTATGATTTAATCTCCTATTTAGGTTACGTATTTTGACCTTTCACTGCAGACTTCTATGGAATGTTTTAGACTAATTAAATCAAAATGAGTTCACTGTTTCTTTTTACTTCGTCAGTCGCTCAATCTGTAACCTGATGGACTGAAAAAGAATGGTGGTCATCTCAAATTCTAAAACTTCTGATGACGCATTGTGAAATTCAAAAACACTCTAATTAAATCCAAATGTTGTCTGCCATGTCTACCTGTTCATGAATTCAGAATGCAACATTCAAAGTTTTAGTTTAACGTTTATGTATCAAACTACGTCTGCTCAATGTGTGATATGGTAGAAACTGTTGACTACTCGATCCATTTGTAATCAGCTGTTTGATTGAAAGGTTGACTTTCTAGTTAGTTGATTGACTAATTTAGTTAAGAAGCTTGGCATTTGTTTGCTGAGGCCCAAGTACAGATTACTTCTTTCGGTAACATAAAAGAAGTTATTTGCATGAACATTAGACAGAAAATAAATACATAATTGCCAGTTACTAAAAACGCTTTGCATTAATTTTGAACATAGATACATAGAGATCGTGTGATGGGAGAGAGACAGGTGCTGGAAAGATAACTACCCACTATTACAAAATGCAGCACAACAACAAGCCGCTAAAACAAGAAAACACGTGTCAAGTGGGATTTTGGTCAATATTGACAACAGACAAAATTAAAGACCATGCACAAAATTTTTGTTTGTAAAGAGGAGGTGATAAAAGTTGAATATAGTTGAATATGAATTGCCTCCAACGCTTCTAAATGAAAGATAAACCTTGTCCTACCAATTATTTAAACTGCTTTAGCTGATTTGGGCGGATGGAGGAAAGATAATGAGCGTTGTTTACTCTTCCGTATCTTCTGATGGAAGTGATCATAAAAATGACATTGGGATGCAAATGAAAAAAGTTATAGCTCGTTCAGAGGAGAGTAGTTTTTTAGAGTCCGCACGAGTAATGATTGCTAGAATTAAATGAAAACACATTGGAATTAGCAATGTGCGAGGGGAGACATGAGAGCGGCAGACGTGGAGCCAACTGACGCGATGAATCGAGCTCTGTGGAGGAGAAAGATTCGCTGTGGCGACTCAAAAAATGGGAACTGGGAGCAGATGAAATGAGGAAGAAGACGGTTCGGATTAGCAATATCTAAGTAGAATCACTTTACTTAGAAGAGACTATAGATAAGTATTGTGTGTTATAGGTGAATAGAATTGTATACATGAAATTGATTTCAAATACATGGTTTTAAGGCATTGCCAGGAGATTTTGGACTTAAACAATACAAAGGAGAAATGGTTCAGTGATAGATGCAAAAAAATCAAAACACTAGAATCCAGAATTCAAGCATGTATCAATAAAGAAAACATAAAACTCCATGATATGCTTAGTTAAGTGGATTAACCAAGAAAAGATAAGAAACATTTGTTATCGGTGAGAATGAAATTTTAGCTAGATGGATGGGATAAAAAGAAGATCAATATAATGATAAAATAAATTAAAGGACCAGAAAATTGAAAGACGATAGAGGGAGTAACAATAATTAAATATGCAAATGATCCATGGCAAAATAACATATCATTAGAAATAGTTACTGCATTGGAAGGTGTAAGAACAGATCTGTTGACAGGATTTGTAAAGAACGTTTATCATACAGAAAAATTTTAAGATCATCTTTCCAGATCAAATTTTATAGAAATGTTAAATAAAATATATAAAGAAAACAAATTACAATTTGCATCGTACAACAATCCCAGAATATCAAGTTATAAAAGCCATTCAACCCTTACATTAGCCAAATTACACTAGCCAGATTTATCTGAATATCAATCTTGATTTATACAAGAAAGAGTTTAACGCTACCAACATGTCCAGGATACTGGTAGAAAAACTAACAGCGATTTAAACAGAGGAATATCTATGCTGATATCCATCCCAGAGGTTCAGAAAGCGTTAAACACAACGAACTGCTACAGATACTTAATTGTTAAGACTCAGATGACAGGATTTAGCTTTGATCATGCATGAATGTATAGATGCAAATTCTAATGAAAATAACAAACACCTATTTAATTGGATATCATTTATTCTTGATTAAACTTACTAGACCAACACATGAACAAAGTTACTAGTAAACTGTGTATGCTTTGCCACTAGATAATACCTTGCATACAGAAAGCATAAAACAGTATACTCCATATGTACAATTTATTCCATAAATTAATTTATCACTAGGTAACAGATACAGGCACACTCAAAACAGTCTTCGTATGATGCTTTGATTGACACAACAAGTACCCTGGGCATCAGGTCAGTACCTTAGCAGGAAGATCCCACTACTATTTTGTTATCCTTGCCATTGCACCCTGTTCTATTTACCATCTGACTATGGTAAGGGCAAGTGTTAAGTTGAATTCAAAAAGTTTGCTTTTGAATGCTTACGATTATTTTATTGATAATTAACAACCCATAGTAGAAGTCTTAAAAATGCAAATAGCCCGTGTGTGTAATGTAATCAACAATTCGTATGAGTACCTCCATGTCAGTGATGAAAAAAGAAGGAAACGCCCATAGTAAAAAGTATAGCATACGGTCCAGAAGATTGTAGTGGAGAGCGCTGCAAAAATTTATCCGCAATCACGATTGTACTTTGAACCTAAAATAGCTTATTGGCTATTGGCGCCGTTAAATTCTGATGATTCATGCTGACCAGGAAGGCTCATTTATGTGCGAAGATAGCTTATGTTTCATTGCAATTTGATAAAGTCAGGGGATATTGGCGTAAGAGTTTATTACCATAAAACATTGTCATTTTGATGATCAAATTTACGTGTTTCATTGTCGACTAATGAGCACTTATCATCATGACTTAGTTTTCCCATAAAGTTGCCAGCTGTCTTGTTACATTCAATTTCGCAATTTTAGTTGGACAAAACAGGACAACCCTACAAATTATCCTCTATCGCCATTCAGGTGTAGTTGTAATTGACACCTATTACAAAGTCCGTTGAAACATAAGACAATAGAACAAGTAGGCATTTTTATTTGTCTCAGGAATAAATCAACTTACATTATACATAATGTATATTTTCACGAGTACAGGCTCTGGAAACACTTTGCAGATATTGCTTTGTCAGAATTTAAAGAGACAGATGTTTATTGGTTTTAGATTTTAACAAACGTCCAACAAACCCAAAAAGAGCATCCTGAGCATCTAGAAATTGCAGAGACTTAAACTTGCCCAGAAAGGCCCATTGACTTTAATGACGGAGTTGATCACGTCAGGGCATTTTTTCATACACCCAAATATGTTGACCAGTTTTCTAAAGCTCCACATCATCGAATTGTGTTGCCTTTCATTGACAATAGTGTTTTGGAACATTTTTCTATCAAGAGACCCCAACTTATGCACAAAAACCTTTGTCTCGGGAAAATAAAGAGGGTAAACTCTAAAAAACGTGTAACCCACAAGCCATCCTTGATCCATCACAGCATCTTTCGAAGCTGTGATAGGTAAGATTGGTTATATCAATTTTACAACGATGAATTGAATGTAAAAGGAAAATTAGAATTCAGTGTTGTTTAAATTGAACCTTATTTCCAAGACCTCGAAATCTCCGACTCCAAAATACATTCGCCTGTCCTAATTTCAGACCCTGTATAGGTACAAGATGATTCCCGTCATCACAGTCAATGAGCTCTTTCCCTTGGAAAGAGCTCATAGGAAAAATAGACTACCAAAGAACATCTTCAACACAGATTTACAGATAGTTGTTTACAAGTCCTCATATATCAAAGGTATCAAAGCACTGGCTACACAGTGGCAGTAAAAACAAATGAGAGCTGAGTAAAACAAACTGGACCTTAAACAGACTATAAGTGGTAGTAACTGAGAATGTTTTCATGTCTACTACACTATTTGTATTGGGCAGACATAAATCATACTTTAGATATGACGCGTAACAGAAATGTAAAAAACCCATATCAATACCAACCTTTGATAGAAGGCGGTATCATTATCATCCCGTTTTTAAGAGAATACTTGAAAGAGATATGGAATCAGGTGCTTAAAACTACAGCTCTAAATTCCATTATTATTAAAAATAATTAAAGAAAGACACATGGCAGGGAATTTTTGCCAACCTTCCTTAGTCAGCATTAATAGATGACGTCTGCCAGATTTTATACACCGATAAAAGAAAGGACATAGTTTTCAAACGACGAGAAAGCAGCCAGGTTAAAAAAAGCTGTCCAAAACATCCTAATTTTCCTTTCATCCGTGGTTTTTAATCCTTAGATTGAATAAATTCTATTTGAACAAATTATAAGCTACCTAAAATAACTATTAGCAATTTTAACCAAATGCAATTAGGTACATTATCTGTTATGATTACTTTCTTTAAAGGTGCCTCATGAACAGCATTATTGTTATGAATTTTAATGACCGTAAAACGTTTCGCGTAAATATTAATGAAATATTAAAGACATTTACCTCCATTCCCATAGCTTTCTACGAGTAAATTATCTCTGTAGACGTAACACTAACCGTTATTTCCCTGGGAAAAAAGTACTTATCACTGTACCATTCAACATGCCTCAGTCTTTACTTTTCTAAGCCCTTCATTTTTACCTCAGATTTGAAGCAACTAGAAATTAATTCTTGAAGGTCGTTCGGAAGGACATACCCCTCTTTTCAGCAGCACTGTAGTTGTGTTTCTGCTTAATTTTCATCTGATTCTCTTTATTTCGCCTCCCAAAGTCCAACCCTACGTCCCCGTCGTGGTAGGTGGAAACAGGTAATGCTGGCTAACAGGGCTCTGGTGAAGCTGGTGAGCCAATCCCCCGTCAGTGGATAAAACGGATTACAGAAATGCAAGCAATCAACATTACCGGCAACCGTCGTCCAGGAGCTCCTCCAAGAGGGAATATGATGTCAGCTAGTGAAAGCCTTAGGAAAGCTAGAAGACGGAATCTCCTTTCGACAAGGAAGCCAATCAGATTCGGAACAAAGAATGTGCGAACTATGTATGAAGGAGTAAGGAGTGGGAATGTATCAAAAGAGATGAGGAGCTATAAATTGCAAGTGCTAGCTCCATATGAAACCAGGTGGACAAACTCTGGGGAAAACAGACTGAGCACAGGGAAGACCTTGCTCTATGCAGGTCATGAAGAAAATGCACCACACACGGAGGGAGTCGGATCATGTTGTCAAGAGAAGCAGCACAAGCCTTTATAGGATGGGAGCCAGCTTAACTCAAGGATGCTAGTTGCTAAATTCAGGATATCCAACAAGAGAATCACACTCAGAACCATAATGTGTTATGCCCCAACAAATGATGCAGATGTAGAGGTCAAGGAGGAATTTTATGACAGGCTTCAGACAGTGGTAAATGGTGTGCAGTAGAGAGAGAGGGAGAGAGAGAGAGAGAGAGAGAGAGAGAGAGAGAGAGAGAGAGAGAGAGAGAGAGAGAGAGAGAGAGGGGGATNAGAGAGAGAGAGAGAGAGAGAGAGAGAGAGTGGGATGGTTATCCTTACGGGGGATTTCTACGCAAAGATTGGACAGGAAAACCACGGCTACACAGCAGTTATGGGGAGACATGGACTGGGTACCATGAGTGAGAACGGCCAGATATTAGCAGACTTCTGCACTGAAAACAACCTTGACATCGGTGGATCAGTCTTCCCTCACAAGGATGTCCACAAGATAACATGGGTGTCACCGGACGGAAATACTAAAAACCAGATTAACCACATCCGAAGGTCTTCAACAGAGTTCTACTAGATAGAATGAAAACGGTGGTGACCACTGGCTCAGAGATGACCGGGCAGGTTACAGGAACAAAAGGTCTTGCAATTACCAGATCGCCACTCTTAGGGTCATCATGTGGCAGTTTCTTGAGTGGAACAGCTCACTGTATGTGAACTTTGTAGCCTTCGAAAAAGCTTTTGATAGTTTAGACAGACAGACACTATGGGGGCTGATGGAACATTATGGGATTCCACTGAAATACAAAGCTATGTTACGTCCTTCATAGAGGTACTGCAATAGAGAAATTCAGCATCAAGACTGGAGTTGGAGAGAAGACAGGGATGTCTCCTCTCTTCATTGCTCTTCCTTTTGGCAATTGACTGGATAATGAACGTGTCAACAAAGGACAAAAGAAATGGGATTTAATGGACCCTTTGGCGTCAGCTAGACGACCTAGATTTTGCATATGACATTGCCCTACTATCACATACACGTCAACAGATGCAAAACAAGACTTCAACTTTGGAAGCCAATGCATCAGAAGTTGGACTGCGAATAAACAAGGACAAGACAAAGGCCATGAGAATAAATGCAAAGAAGGGTGACAGCATTAGGTTAACAAGCGGGGATATAGAAGAGATTAGGTCATTTACGTATCTGGGAAGCATAGTAGATGAGACCGGCGGGGCCCAAAAAGACATCAAGACAAGAATAGCCAAAGCATGGACAGCGTTCAGCCTCCTCAACAAAGTGTGGCGGTCAAGAGAGATAACTACTAAAACAAAGCTCAGGGTCTTCAACTCAAATGTGAAATCTGTACTGATGTATGGCGCTGAAACAGACAAATCCAGTCATTCATCAACAGATTTCTCCGACGGATAGTGAAAATTTGGTGGCCAAACCATATTAGCAATCAAGACCTATGGAAACGAACAAGTCAGCTTCCTCCACCACTACAGATAAGGAAAAGGAAATGGACATGGATCGGGCATACCCTTAGAAAAGACGAGAGGAACATTACTAGTCAAGCCTCAAGGCAGATTGAAAAAAGGTAGACCCAGAGCCACCTGGCGTAGAAGTCTAGAACAGGAGATGAAAGACAGACATAGTTGGCACACCATCATGACTGCAGCCGAGGACAGACGTAGATGGAGGGATATTGTTAGCGGCCTATGCTCCATGCTGGAGTGAACAGGCTTAAGTCAAGTCTCAAGTCTTTATTTCAACCGAAAAACATTCCCACAAATTTATCATAACAGGGTTCTCGGTATACTCGACGGGCAGTGGGTGCTCAATTTACCCATTATCATGCAAGCCCCTACTCGAGGAGCCGTGGCTTGATGGTTAGTGCAGCTGTACCGTAACCAAGAGTTCCGGGTTCGGTTCCACGAGCGGGTGACTCTGGAACTTCACAAAAGAAAAAATCATTGGTTGGCGTCAGGAAGGGTATCCGGCCAAGAAATTCCTCACTGCCAAATCCAAGTCCCTGTGAAGGGCACTGTCTGAGCCCCAGTTACTGGGGAACATGAGTTTAAAACAAAAAAAAAAATTAAAATGCAAGCCCCTACTTAATTTGGAATGTACCTTTTTCTACGTCAAGTGTCGGTTTCGCTATAAAAATCCTTCTATACTTTTTCTCAGGTAAAGGCTTCAACTACGAATATTCTTTATCTTTTATTAAATGATGAATCATTTGCTACGATATTACATGCTGTAACTAGAGAACGTTATGTCAGAATGCTTGTTGTTAATATTGCAATACTTTTGAAAGGTTATATTTTCCTACTGGAATTTTGATATCGCAAATAATGGGGGTACGTTAATTTATCGCTGACTTTCTTTTAAATACCATTCATTAAATCAAATTTGCACGTGGTAAACCTTCTAATCTGACGTAAAAATAACAGAAATCACATCAATAATAAGAAATCGAAACTAATAATTAAGAAACTATATCAGCAAAATAGCTAAGATTAATGTCCCACAATCAAGAGTCTTAAATCAATTTGTCTCCTTGAATTTCGTATTCTTTCAAAGAGATCTTCTTCTTACACTTAATGATCAGTAAGGCGTTTCAGTAGTCCTATTATTTTTACTTGTGGGAGAGCAGGGAGACTACATTGACATAATACTATATTCTCACTTAAAATTATCCACCTACAAACTTGTTGGCAATATTCAGCCATTAATCATTTCGTCTAAGTTCTTACCAATATGAACATTTTTTCTATTTGACAATCCTTTAGTGCAGACACAAACGAAAATGATAAATTATTGCATGCTACAGTCAGACTACTGAATATATTTTGGGACAGGACTATTACTTACCGGGACACTGTAAAGTAAATATGACAGGCCTCGTTATTCTCTTTTGTTATTACATCCAATGAAAAAACATTTTTAACAGCTTTGCATAAACCTTTTAAAAAATGAAAATAATTGCAATTAGAGGAAACATGTACCACAAGGTTGATGCTAGAGAAAATTGCTAAAGCTGAGGGTTCACTAAACGGTTTAAACGACGTATGGAAATCCGAGCTACCTGATATGATCAAGAGTCTTCGTTAAAGAAGCTGTTCAATCTGTTCTCGCTTACAGGTCGCAATCATGAATACTCACCAAAAAACTCGAGGCTGAACTTGATGGCACCTACACTTGCATGTTCCCAGCTGTCCTGAATATTTTCTGGAAAAACCATCCAACGAAATAACATCTGTACGATAACCCCACACCCATATTAAAAAATCATAAGTTAATTCTCATAAGATTTGTTTTTCCAGCTCATAGCTGGAAAAACAAACACGAACTTGTCAGCACTTTGTTACTTAGATCTCCCTGGCGTGGGTGCACTAGCATTGGTCGCCCTTCTCGCACATAAATTGATCAATTGTGTGAGGATATAGGACGCCTTCCTGAAGATCTCCCCAATGCAATGAGTGATCCTGACGTCTTCAGATAAAGAATGACGCTGTCCGTTGTCTAGGATTGTGAACTGATGAGTACAGTACTCTTAACAAAAAAGACAAAAATGTAGCAACTTGCTTCTTTTTTTTTAGTGTTAACCGCAAACCTTCGGCTTACTTCATGTAAATTCTATATTATGCAGCTGACTTTTTGCGAAACATTGTTGGCTGTAACTGAAGCGCCACAACGTGGGCATTCCTGTGAGCACAGCTTAAAATTACCTGAAAAGCTCCTATCTATTGAAAATATACTGATACGCTTGGAGCAAAAACAAATATATTATTGTGACTCTTAGAACTTCAAAACCCTTTTAAATATGTCATATCAAAGTCAAGTGCATATCATCAACTGACTTCGGCAACCAACACACAAAGAACTTTTGATAAAACTTTGGCTCATCAATGAAAAACGATTTGCTTGGCCGACTAAGCATCCGAAGGTCAAAGACTCTTGAACTTTCACGGCGAGGTTATTACATTCCTTCTGTACACACGACAAGGTTAATCTTCATCCATCGAGATTTCAAATCTGAATTCAACAAACAAAAATCTGATTATGCTGATCTCGGTAATGTTTTGATGATGCACGTCGTAGGGCATCACATAATATTACCTGATCATCGAGAAGAACAAAGAATCCAAACCAAAGGGTACTCGCAGGAACCATCATGTCATCAAAAACCAGGATGCGGATTGAACTCATTTGATCAAAATTCCAATTAAACAGCTGAATTCATTGAGAATCAATATCGAACATAGGAATGCAGAGAATAATAATTAGAAAGCCAACCATGAATTAACAAAGAATTCGCTAGCAATATACAGACCTATGAATAACAGATTCAATGCAAAAGACAATATTAATATCAAACACTATGATGCAACCTCTGAATAAGCGACAATGGTGTCGAGAGTGAAGTATCAACAATACGTGTTATAAGCATATAATACGTGGCCACGTTGAAGGAGGGAAAACGTCACAGCTTAAAATATGTTTTAAAAAAATAAAATAAATTGTGCGATTCTTTTGTTCAATAAATCATCCTAAGTACCTTCCTTACTATGCCTTTTAACAGTTATTCCAAGCAGTAAAACAACTGAAACCATTAATTGGTAATCATCCTTAAAATTCCATCATAAGGAAACCATTTGTTTCCTGCTGGACCTTCAGTGTTACATGATGCCGGACGACTTGAAATCTCAAATAGCTACCTTTGCGAATGATTGTTCCTTGATGTTTGAAACTGTGTCTGCTAGCTACTCTGGGTACCACTAACATTCACTACTAACACCTTACCACAAAGAGTCAATACAACCTTCCGAGAAGACAAATTAACTTTCAACAATTAATACCAGAAGGCACCAACACCCACCCCTCGAAATCGAAACGACTTCTACATATGCCGTCCAACTCTTGAATAACAGCTCTGTCGCAGATGGTATTATTCTCCATTACTCTCCCTTGCTTCAGGGACAAGACACCATGTATTTATATAAAATGGTTGTGTTTAAGACACCTTGTAGCTGATGTACTGCACGTCTGGCTTGCTCTTAATGTTATACTGCATGTTGCAACAATAATCAGCAGGATCAAACGCCATACTTGAAGACCTTGATATATATATATAAGGAAAAAATACGGTCATGTCAAACCAGGGGAAAAATGTCTGATTTTTCAACCCACGAGACAGTTCTTACCCTAAATATTTCAATTACTGAACATGCACGATAAAGAACTCCTACTTCACACAGATTTTAACAGAAATGGTAGATCTTTGACGGGATCACACGATGTTCCTGTTCTGGGCCACTTAAACACTCATGCAATTTTATTGTACTGGCTATCTCCTTATAATTTAAATAGTCTAATCTCTATAAAAACTTGACCGATGAATACCTCACTGCAGTAAATATTAAACGTTCGGACTTCTTTCAAAATTCATTGTAATAGTAAAGAGAAATAAAAATGCTTTGTGCATATTCATTCTTCAAAAATGTAAAATAAAAGTCTTTAAAAAATCTATAAAAATCTGAATCCTTTCTAACTAGTCTATAAACAAATTAAAAAAACAATAATAAAAATTCAAACATCGATGTGCTCCTTGACTATTCTATTAAAATTTTATAGCTTGCCTTGACGTAGATAATGACTGGTAATGCTGCATAAGTGACAGCGGATTTTCAATTTGAAAAAAACAAATGATCTGTAACGCCTTCATCATCTGTCCAAGTTGTTGAACAAAACAGTAACAGGAACAGGTTTCTGGGCAGGGAAAATGGAAAGAAATTTCCAAAAGTACCTACATCCCTCTTTGGTTGCCTTGAAATCTGTCTCCAAGGCACCATGTGTGACACTATGGTTACAGGCACAGTGAAAAATTGTTTAAACGGATGCCCATCCTGACGCTATGACCAATGGCTTTTTTCTTTTTGTAAAGTTCCAAAACTTATTGAGGAATCGAACCCGGAACCTCTTGATTAGAGTTACGGGTTCTCTTTATGAAGGCTACAGAATTCATCATGATAATCTGGGTATTTTATTTTCTGTTTCTCCAAACGTCACACTCTCCAACATCTTATCTGGTATACAAGCCATCAATAGTGAGCTTAATTAATTCTCTTTTTAGTACTGCCTCCTGCAAAATCGTGTGACGAGATAGTTTGTCTGAAAAACGTATTTAACGTTCATTTGCGCCTCCTGTGATTTTTGGTGAGACTTACATCGAATAAGACTGAGGTGGAAATATGATGCGTCAGACGAGCTTTTTCAAGAAGGGACAACACAATAAGCACATAATCTTTTGGCAATTTACTGCGAGGAAATATTTCTTTAAATAACGCAATACGGTTCGAGCAAGAACATTGTGAGGAATGATTATTTAAATTGCTCTTCTTGGTTCAGCAAGTCTCCTTAAAGGCAAGATTGTTCAATTGTGTGTTGATCTTGGTGCAGTACTTTATGAGGAAATCTCCATGTCTCTCAAATTGTTATTGGACAAAACTAACTTTGGCAAATTAACTTGGAGGTCTGAAGGGGTAGTTAATTAGTTAAGTTCTTTACATTCGTTTGTGTTTACCTCCTTTTGTTGTGACAAACAAGAGCTCTTTCACTCGTCGTTTTGAACTACAGCATTATTAGAGGCTGGGTATTGGCATTATTCCTATCGAATGACTTTTGAGTCAAACCCCTGATCGCTCGTTTTACAACGAGCTATCTTTGAAAAGAGCATTTTAAAGACGTCTACTTTTTGCTAAGTCTAACAACAAAAAAGAAGAGGTAATTTGTATTATCTGGTCTGAGAATACAATACAGTGAAACTAATAAACAGACACATTGAAAAGCAGAACACAAACAAATAAGAAAAATAACATCCAAAATGAAACTTTAAAAAAAAGAAATAATCAAATCTGGATCCTAAGCAACAAAGGTTATTATCCCTATGTATCGTGTCCCAAAGATAAGACTCTTCATTAAAGTTTAACCAAACCCGGGATTACGTTTCTTGTTTTGTAATCCTTACAAAGAAGACCAGAAAAACAAAGTTTACTTTGCTTCGGCTTAAAAAGCCCACTTGCTGGGACTACTCGACAACGAAAGTAAAATCATTTCCAAATGCACTCTTCATAATAAGAATTATCATTTATCAGATAGGAGCTCCCGCTAAGAATTGAGGTCATTTCAAATAAACTCGATTTAGCTGCAATTTTAAAAGTCAAACCTGTAAATACTCAAGCTTTGCCAATTTTGTTAAAAAAGAAGCATCTGCTGCCTTACCCCTGGTACAATTATTTAGTAGATTTCCACTGTGTTTTATGAAGAGTATGATCCCTGTTACTTTTAACTCTGCACACTGAGTTTATCTTTTCAAGTACTGATACACTCTTAATTGACCACTATCTACCTAAATATTGAATTATAATATTGAACTTCATCAATGTTTTGTACAACAACTTGTTCAGCAAAAATCTTGGGTCACAAAACAATATCATAAATGAGCTTTGGTTAAACTTCGTCAATACTTTTTCATTTTAATACAAGATCCAAGGCTGAATCTCTGCCGAATCAGGGTAAATTCATAAGATACACTAATGTAGATATTTCAAAAACGTAATATCGAGCAAAAAGTAAAGAAAACAATAATTCTAAGCAATACTGATAGGCTTGATTCGAAATTCTGCTCAATTAAAGAAACAGATCGTTAATAAATCCAAATAGAACATACATACGCGTTTGTAAGGAATACGTCTTTGATCTCAATATCTTCTGTCAGGACACGAATTACATTTGCCCAATTAAACCAGTTTACTTCTTGATCCCTCTTCAATACTCATAGAAGAAGCAGCAATATTTTCTCCTCTTAGCAAACAATACAAATGTGTATCATGGTACCGAAAATAGTAAAGAGTTTGCACGAAAATCGATAAACATAAACTTCCATTCCCTTCGATGCATTTTGAGACAACTGGATGCTTTGTTTTTTATTGAGCATTGTACACGAAAGGTTTAAGCCAACCATTACAAAACCATACAAATGTTCTCAATAGATTTTCACAAACACCAAGGATGAAAAGTGAGAAAAATTTCTGCACTTGATGGCCTGACAACCCATTCTCAGCAACAAAAAAAATACTTATCCCGAGTCTGTTGCAAAAACTTACACAGCAACCAATCAGTTATAACCTTGCCTGCGTCCAGAAAATAATTTTGAAATGATTCATTTTTCACAACACTGAATTTGTGTGTTCAATACAAACACCTTGCTTGTGATTGTACAATCCTTTCCCTCCCCCAAAATGGAGAGTTTTCTGGCGTCACACACTGTCGAAGTCGATAGTTTTTTAAGAGCGCTTTTGTACAGAATCATTCGCTGATCGTTCTCAAAGGACCCTAACGTCATTCTTACCCTCGCTTCTTTTCTTGGTCTTTTTCAATTTATACTAAAGACGTCAACACTGATTGTAAAGTGTATTAGGTTGATAAAGGAATCAGAGATACAAACAATGCAAATGTCCTTCAGCTATTGTTTTTGGCGAAGTGTGTACCAAATAAAGAATTTATTTTCACTTGTGGTAGTTAACAAAATACGCTGATATTCACAGGGGGTAGAAAGAACATTTGCAATGATAAAAACCACATTGTCTGAAAAAGTATTTGGAATTCAATTTTTTTACCTTCAGTAGATTTTCAGTTTGTTTTTGAGGATGAAAGTGAGAGTCTTAATTAGTAAAGATATAGAGACTGAGGAAATGACATGGTCAGTGGTTAACTGAACAATGTTTAACGTTACTGCTTTGAGAGTTGTTGGACCAGCCGAAATTAAAGAATTGCTGGCTTTGACCCGGGTGTCCAAAGTACTTGCATGTTTTCCAGTGAAATGACAAGAATCTGGAGTAGCTAGTTGGATTATCGTATCCTAAGAGACTAACATTTGTATCACATGTCAATATTTGAATTGTATAAAATGGTCCAGTATACTAAATCATATATTGGACCACTTGACACTTTTTTGTGGTATTATCAAAGGGTTCATGAAAGCCCGCCACTCTTTATAACTGGCGAAAAAACCCAAAAGTGGTTGATGAAAACCCACCACTTTTTACGGCTTCTCTGAAACAGTTGAAGACCATACACAAATTTTTATGCCAACAGAAAAGTTGATGAAAGTTGAATATGAATTTCCTACACTCCCCCGAAATTTCTTGCCTACCATAAGTTTAGGTAGGATCTATAGTTGTTAACTAGTATAAATATACATGTGATGCTAGGTAAGCAGATCGTGTTTTCAGGGGAAAGCTTTGTGTTAAGTGAGTTAAGCCAAAAAGACAGTGAAAAAAGTGTGCACAAAATTGTTGATTGAATCTCGGCTGCAGTGCAGCATCTCTTGTTGAACCCGGAATGTAGTAACAATTTCGAGCTAAAACAGTTCAAAGTAATTACCAAACCCAGGTCTACCTTTCATTAACGTTGCTTTGAGGCAAGTCATATAAAAATTTCATCATCTCTTTGAAGGCAACTTTTTATTGCTATTCACGGTAATAATAATATTAATAATAATAATAATAATAATAATAATAATAATAATAATAATAATAATAATAATAATAATAAATGTTTTGAGAGCTTATTACACTTCTCAGTTAAGACCAATGAGAAATTTAACCGAACAGACTTACAATGAATGGCGCAAAATAGTAGGAACTGATATACGAAGAAATATAGATGCTAATAAATTAGCAAATATACGGCGAGATATTCTAAATCACAAACGTCTGACTGATGCTCAAATTGATCAAATAAGAGATGAGGTAAGGAGATCGGATGCGAATTTTGTAGGAGAGGAAAGTGGTAATGAAATTGAAGAAGTAGGTGAAGATGGTGGAAACCCTGAACGAGAGCTTGTTTTGAATGTCCCTCTAATGGGTGCAGCTGAAGTTGAAAATATGATTCGTGAAGTACGAAATCCAATTGAAATTGGCCAACCTAGTGAAGACCAAGGTTACCTAACTTTTATCGAGAACAATAGGGAGAACATCGCAAATGCACGCACGGAAATTTTGCGCGAACTTAGTATCACCGAACAAACCCCAATGGAAGAAAGAGAAACGCTTCCAAAAATAGTGAACAACTCTAGAGCAAAAGCAAAGATTAAACTTTTTAACGTTGCCGTGAAGGAAATCTTGAAAACTCAAAAATATGATATCACTTCATTGAATAATATTTTGTATTCGACCGCTAAAG
>RDPX01000251.1:721977-777553 GCA_003991215.1 Morbakka virulenta
GGTTCATCCTTGGGATTAGAAGAATAGACAGAGTAAGAAACGATGAAATACTCAGACGTGTAAAGAGAGGTAATTTTAGCGATAAAATGTTCCAACGTCAGCTGAGATCGCTAGGGCATTGGATAAGGAAGGATGATATCATAAGCAAATTCGCTTTGTTCGAGCATTTCCAAGAAAGAAACCGACGAGGAAGACCTAGGCTAAACTTTATCAAGCACATACAAAATATCACCATGCTGACGCCTGAAGAACTCAGAAGAAGAACCCTGGATAGAAGAGGATGGAGAAGAGATGTTGTCGGGAGGTTTGACTTTTCAACCTCCAGGCTGAAGTAAGTAAGTAAGTAAGTAAGATACATTTTATGGGCAATGCCAATTAAAAAGTTGAAGGTAGCTAAATGTGACCTAAACGAGGAATGACTTGTATGCGCCAAGGTTGGTTTTGGCTGAGAAAGAAAGAGATAAGATGAGAGTGGTACAACAGAAGAAAGAGGAGACTTCAAATCGTAAAAGAAAATGTAAGCCAGAGAAAACAATAGTGTAGTCTCAGGTTAAAAGCTTCGAGCCCCATATCGTGACTGTGATTTGCCAATCAACTTGGTGTCTTTTAAAATATGTTTTTTCTATTTATTGGCTTGTACAACTGAATACAATACATTCGTGGGGCTGATAAATAGTATGCAGACAGCCGAAGCGTTGCTCTGAGTAACCAACAGGCAAGAGTCAACATCACTTACATCCTGTCACACATTGTGGTGTTAAGCAACAGGACATTTCTGTCGTCTTGGGCTGAAAATCTCGAGTCCCGTGTTATGACTGAGTTTAGCCAATCAAATGTTGCCTATTTACACAAACGTAGTGTTTGGATTGGCTCATATCATCAAATAAAACAGGTAGAAAATTTCATTGATACTAGTCTTTTAAATGGACTGTCAACAAAATCAAAAGTCGTTTTATACAAATATTAAAGTGAACCATCCAATTGATATGAAAAGAAGGAAAACTCAGTTTATATTGTGTTTTTATTAAATTTCTGTCATGCGAATTAAGAAGTTGTTGGAAAATGAAATTCGAAATAAAGCATTAAGGTATTTATAACTCTGAATGAAGTCGATTTCCTGTTTATAAATATTTTTCTGGGCTCTCTCAATTCAGACAAAAACTCAAAGATTGCTTGTCTACATCACTTAAGGGGCAGTCTCACACAACAAAGTTGTACAGGAGCTGTAAAACGATCGGCGAACCATCCGGAAAAAGTGGAGTGACTGATATAAAAGATCTTTCGGAGAGTGTCAAAAATAATAGATTGTCCTCAATTCACATTAGTGATCAGCTGGAACTGCAAATATTTGATAGAGTAGATATCATTTCTTAATTAAATGAAGAGGTTTAAATTTTTAAAGGAAAAATCAAGAAACAAAAAAGAATTGGCATTTTTTGAAAAGAAATCCAGAACTGCCTTATATTTTGTTGAGCTCATGAACTTCCTACGGGGGCTTCACAAGTCGCCTGCACGATGAAACTTTAAGAACAGAACTATGAATTGTGTTTTTTTTGAAATGCAGAATTTCTAAAAGCTTGCTTTAAGGGAAATAAAGAATTGGAGTGTTTAGGATGCTGTGCCTGTGTGTAGAGCAAGGAATCTGAAGAAGTGGCGGAAAGATTTCACTATTTAAATATCCTTGGATTTGTTCCATCAGTCTTTCTCTAACATCGATTTATTATCTGTTTTATTTTAACCAAGAAATGAAAATATGGTTATTGTTTTTAATGCACTTAAAGTTTGCATTATTGTCATACAGCCAATGAGATAAAAAATTACAAATTTTCATTCAAAGAGATTGCAGGTCAGAAAAACAGAATTAACTTTTGTGTACAAAAATAGTAGTAGCTATACTGTAAGGTTAATTTTAACTAGCCTTTAACAATAGGCTTTGTAGATTTTTAAAGCATTTATTGTACCAAGGGTGCTTTTTTCCTGATTCCTTTTTGAGACAGTAGGTTAGGATGGAATTTTAATTCCAAATTTTTGACTTGAAGTTACACAGTTCAGTTTTAGCTCCATCACTGAGAAAAATCCACTGGTTCCCACTGATTGTATAAGCTAAGATTTAAACTGCTTAGTAATACATTTTTATTTTGTTTCCTTGTCACTAGATGATGGTCTTGGCGGGTAATATCCAGTACAAACCTGTAACTGGTATTGGCTTAGGATTTTATTTTTGGCTTTTGTTATGTAGTTTTGCTGGACCACGGTTTGTTAAATAAATACAAATACTAGTACTTTTCATATCAATTCGTTTAATTACAAATTGGTGCCAGGAAGAGCAAATTCACAAAATTTATACAGAAGTATCGTGAAGAAAACAATTAATAGTTTGAAAGAGATTAATCGTCCACACAGTCGATTTTGTATAAATCATTAGAATCCCTAAGAAATCGATTCATGGTTGAGTTTTCTTTATTCCAAATGAATCGTTAACATTGGTAGTGAATCGAAGAACACCCCGAGGAACATCCTGAAAAAACAAGAAATCTAAGCTGAAACAGCTGAGCCTTTTTTGGCTGTGTTTAAATTATTGTTCAGAGTCGTTTAGAAAGCAACTTTACAAATTAGATAGGTATGCGAGGAGGAAACATTATGGTAACCACGGTGGGACTTGTGTTACCTGATATGACACTCTAAACCGTGTTTTTCAGGTAACTAGAGATTACACAATAACTCATTTAAAAAGCATTCGTTTAATGTTAGAAAACGAAAGCCTCTCCTTCTCGCTTTCTTTCTATCTCTTTATCTGTCTGTGTGTGCCTCTCTCTCTCTCTCTCTCTCTCTCTCTCATTCTCTCTCTCTCTCTCTCTCTCTCTCTCTCTCTTCACACACACACACAANTACACAAGAACTCATTTAAAGTGCTTTCGCTTAATGTTACAAAACGAACGCCTCTCCTTCTCTCTTTCTCTCTATCTCTTTATCTCTCTCTGTGTGCCTCTCTCTCTGTGTGTGCTCTCTCTCTCTCTCTCTCTCTCTCTCTCATCTCTCTCTCTCTCTCTCTCTCTCTCTCTCTCTTCACACACACACACAAACACACACATTTCACACCTCACAACTCTCACTCTTGGTGTTACAGTGATCGAAAGATATCCTGTCAGACTGTTCTTATGTTCTTATTTTCCAGTTTCAGCTGTCTCTGACACGCGAATTAAATTCCTTATTTACCTTTTGATAGAGGATTAATAGTAAAAAGTACCAGTGTCTTTTTGTAAAGGTGCTGCCTTTCGTTAGCAAACATTAATAAAACTGATAATTGCGAAACAGGCTCCTTTAGTCTGAAATAACTTGGTGCGACAGTCCACTTTATCTAACAGGTGTATCTTGCCGAAATGTGTAATAAGCTGAAAAACACATGTCTGTAATTAGCTCAAAGTTTACTTTTGGTGTACACCTATTATATACGGCATAGGTTGTTTTGACAAATTCAACATTGTTAAATTTTCCGATTAATTACTTTAAAATTTTAGAGGAATAAATATCCTCTGTAAAAAATCTAATTAAAATAAAACATGAAATAATAGCCATTATCAAACATACACACAAGTCACTGTAATTAATTTCCAGTGATGTATCGATCAAAAATGAAAGCGAACCAAGGTGTACCAAAGGGAAGTTATTACTGAGCTGGATTCGTTGTAAGAAAAGAAAACATCTGCTTATACAGTGATGACTGACTTGCAACTTTAAACGATGCTAATGGTTTTTACACCGGATAAGCTGAGGAGATCGATATTAGCAACATTTGAAGAACTGGATCCTTCCGTTACAATCGGAACTAATTTAACTGAGACGAACATTCTGGGTGTGACTGTTATTCTTATAACACGTAAAGGTTAAGAATTAGACAAACCATAAGCTAATTTATATAGATGTAAATCCCCAGCCATATTTTTATCAACATTATCCTGCTGGTATACAAAATTGGGAAATTTTTGAGTAAACGTTACTTAGTGGATTTTCAGTAAACAATGACTGCATAAAATAAATAAATTATCATAATTCCTGAAAAACACGATAAGGAAATAAATTATTTCAATTTATGAAAATTTAACAGTGCAAAGTTTAAATTTCCTGTTAGACATTTCTTTACAAGTATATCAGTTATCTTTTCGTACCACATTCGTAATTTCAGGCACCCCTTTTCCAATCACTTCCTTCCCTCGATTTTCAAAACTTTTGTATTTCTGTTTCTGTGTATTTGTAACAGTTAATTTTATTGTACCGCTGTATGTCAAAAATCGGCATAATTATCATATCCTAAAGTGACTGCCAACTCCCTTCTTTTACCAAATGATATAGTGATTGAAGCTTTGGAAAGAATTACCACATTGTATACTGAGATATACTTTGTAGAGAACTGAACCATGAAATGTGATAGGCTGTTTTTCCAAATAATCCCAAAAAAACCTCCGATCCGGAAAATTTATTTTGGAATATAAGCTTTGGGATCAACTTTTTAAGGAAATAATGTCAAAATAGTAAAGCTTACTTTAAAAATTTTGAAACCTGAAAACTTCCATTCCCTTTGAAAATCCGGGATGATAAAAAGAATTCTTATCCAGGAGTGACCAATTTTTCCAGCCCATGGGACACATTTTAAGTCAGCGGGGGCTTGAGACAAATGACTTTTAAATCAGCTAAAATTATAAGGTAACAGCATTAATAATTTATAGGTCAAACATTTGATATTTTTTGCCATTAAAAGATATGTAATCTTAAGGTTTCATCAGGTAAACGTTGACAGAAGGTGCACATCAGGCAAGTGCCAATCCGACAGTTATGAACTCAGGCTACTCGTGTCGTTCTTTATTCTGAAGAGATATACCGTACATAAAAAGGTACATTGATATTCTGTGCTGATTCTGAGAAAAAAAAAAGGTTGGTTGTGGCAATAAAGCTTTGAGTGCGCTTGTGTGATATTGTACCATGAAAGCCTAATCACAGTACTGAAAGGGGTTTCTAGCCCAAGTTCTTATTTATGGCTAAAGAAAAGTAAAAGTACACGCACTACTTCTTGGCCAAGGATTGTAAATTTGTGAACGCAATTCCATGTGTACTTATAAAGTCATCACAGCTTAACCACAGATTAAATATATATCCTATGTCCTATTTCTGTGGCTTAATTGTCCAGACAAGAAAAACAACTGTTTACAACAGTACTTGGTACAAACGGGAAAAAAGAAAATTTACTCTTGTAAGAAAAAAATTAAACAAGGATACACGTTATGGTCAGATGATCTGAAGGGCTGTAATTCAATGCCATTGAAAGTTGCACAGACAGTAAGGTTAGGTCTGTAGACCTGTATATGTCAACCATACTGCTTGACGCATTAGTACACTGTATTTTAAAGCTATCAAGTAAATCATTCTGTGCATCTGTTTTGTAGAGGAAAAAATTTGAAATACTAAACTTGGTTTGCCACTGTTTCTTGTTCTTCATCAGCAGCTATATTTGGAAGTCTATTACAAGTACAATCATAAAAATCAGATTATTGCAGGAACTCTGAAATATTAAGCTTAGTGCAGTTGTTTAAGGCATTTTTATCAGACAGTATTCTCTTCTGCAACATGCTACTTCGAATGCATGACTTAATTCTGTCTGTAATTAAGTTGGACCTTTCCGATGTTGCAGTAGTTGCCGCATTCACAAACATACGCATTGCAAATGTGACTAAATTTGAAAGAAAAAGTAGCTTTTCTTTCTTGGTTTCTCTCAAAACTTCCAAAATATCTTCAAAACAAGCAGGATGATCACGATTTCTGAAGATCGTTTTGAAAAGCATTTCACCTAATAGTGAAATGCTTCTCAATATCCATGTTTCCACCATAAATGGATATGATATCCTGGTCCACCTTCTGTTCTCTTTGACTTTAAAGGAAACTGAGAAGGAGTTACTGCAAACTGGAAAATAATTTGTAACTCAGCTCTTCGAAGTGACTCTTGAGGCCAGCAAGAACTATCTCGGTCGCTTCAAAAATTATCTTCCTGGCGTAATCTCGGATGGACTCAGCGTGACACAAAGGGAGAACGGTTCCTCTTTGCTTGACATGCTCCAGGGCTCTGCGGTTTGGTTTCTTACTTTTCTTTGGTGGAGAAGGGGGCTCTATGTTTGATATTTGAGCGCCTTTCTGGCAAATGTGGCCATAAAACACAAAAAAAGAACCTCGGAAAAGTGCATGCTACTGATCATTTGCATTGTCATTTCACCAAGCTCGTAACCGCTCAATGCAGACACCGACTTGTTCTGGGTGGTTTGTGACAAGTTATCGGTAAGTGTGAACAGTTTTTGACTCATGTCCAACCCATAGAGGAATGAAAATTTTGACATCTAAGAATTGCATCCAATGACACGTGACTTTACGTTAGCTGACTGAGTTACACATTTGTCTATGGTCCCTTTTTTCCTTACAGCATTGTTTTGTCTGTAGTCATTTTGGCTTCAATGCAATTTTTGATAGCTCCCAGCATATTCTGCCGTTTTGTAGAGTATTTCACACAGTTTTCACCTACCACTTCCATTGTATCCCCATACAAATGACACGAGTTTGTCAAATCCTCGACATCTAAACTGAGGGAGCGGCCATGACATTGAGTAGGAATGGTGGCAGGCTACTCTTTCTGGATCTGTTATGCAACAGCAGATTTCTTGACGTGTTTATGCAGTGTTCATGTACCTGTTAATCGCTGTCGAACACTGAAAAAAAGCTCCTCTTCGTTTGAAAAATCCGTGTACTCATAACCCATCATAGAGAAAGATCCATTCCTTCGTATTTCACCAAGCCTCTTTGAGATAATGTCGTCGGCCATTAAATTCAACAATTTGTTTTGATGCTCATGATGAGTAAATTCTGGCTTGCTGTCACAATTTAATTGTTCAGTAATGGAAATGTCATCTTTGCCAGGGAGCTTAAGAAGTTGCGTAAATTTACTCATTCCGTCTTCATGCCCCTGAAAAGCAATGCCTTGGCTGCCAAGAAACTGTACACATTGCATTCTTTTAATGAGGTATCGCCTTGCCTCTTCTCTTGAGTTCCTTAATGAATCACGGATTCTTTCCTGTACATATCTGCACTGCGGCAAGATAACCTAAAATGTGACAGCAGCTCTGTGACATGATGATTTCTTAGAGGTGGAAAAAAATCCTTGTACGTCATAAAGCGAAACCTCAGTCCACAATGACTAACTTAGGTCACTTAAATAATGTACTTTTAAAAGAAATATTCAGAGCGGCACACAGAATTACGAACCTCATAAACTACGATACTCCACATGTACATAACGTCATGAATGGTACACATGCTTTTAGTTGACAATTTTCTCCTTTTTTCAACAGTCGTATTGCCTTGGGATAATGAGAGCAAATGAAAAGTTTTCCATTTTCAATAAGAAGTTACTATATTCTTTCGCAGGTACTCAGAAAAAATCCATGTTTAATTTTTCTAGAGTTTTAATCTTACACCGTAAAAAACACAGTCAGTGTGAAGCAAGAGTAGAGGAATATGACAAGGAGAGGGGCTAAACTTACTTTTATCTTTAAGAAAACACATTTAATAACCAAAGAGAGCCAAAATTTGCCCTTAAAATTAAGAGCAATCTGTAGATGGGTAAAAAATGTTAATAAATGAAATGAAAGCTTTTCATCCTTTAACGGAACCAAAAGAAAAAAAAAGCGCACTAGTAATTTTAACGCAACTTGAGTACTTCAAGCTTCTTAATTTTACAAGAAATTGCCTTAGCATCTCTACATTTTGTTTGCTAATATAAAACATGTGAAAAGCAACGCATAAGGTGTTGCCAACAGTATGTGAAAGGGAGAAGGTTAAGAACGTTTTGAGCCTGAAATCATAAAAAATCCAACAACAATTGCGTACCTCCAAAATTTTCTTCTTCTAGTATTTCAAACAGGTATAGATTGTGAATCCAAAATAAAACCGATATTCATTTTGGATGAATCCACCTCTGATCACATCAACTTTACCACGCAGAAATAGACCAAGGCACTTTATATTGTCATAACAGTTGCTAATCTGATGGTCATCGAAATGTTTCGGGGTTTTTTCCCCCGAATCTGAATCCTTTTTTAATGTAAGCTTCATTCTTGTTCCTCTTCGACGCCAAATGTTCGGGGTTTTTTGTTGCACAAAGTAGCAGAAGCCCAGAACATTATCACATCTAGAAAAAAGAGGCGTCATCGGAACTAAACAGGAATTCTAAAACTGCTAAACTTTCAGTAGGGTGGCCTAGTACAACACTTGAGTTTGTGATTTATTTGAAGGAACAAAAGCGTTGGGGATTTTGTAGACGAAAACTACGAATATAAAATAGTTGTTGATCACAACAAACTTGTGAATTTATATGTTCTGCTCTCTACACAGTGTGACCAAACCGCAACAGGCTAGGTATATGGAAACCCAGTCTACAGCCAAGGGAGACTATCAGGGGCTAAGCGCTTCTAAATTTTCTGTTAACCTAAAATATTTTGCCACATACAATCTTGACTGGCCTTCAAACGCCATTAATAGGAATCCCGATAGCTGGTGTCAATACTATAATTAACATATGCGTATTACGTTTATAGATAGCGTCCTGAACTTTGGATACCTACTGTAAAGCTTATAACTCCTTCAATCAAGATCTTAGGTCCTAAACGGGAATCCAGCACCCCCAAGATTTCGCACCTTAGCTAAGGGCTTGTTTGAAGCAGTTGTCTTTCACTGAGAAATTTATGATATTTTGTCAAAGAAAATCTGTTAGCTTGCCTTTCATCATTATGTAGGCAAATGAAACCTTTAAATCAAGAACCCTGGTAAGACCTCAATCTCTTTCCACAAGTTCTACACGGAAACTAAAACGCTGATGGTGGGTGGAACTGAGCATCATAAATTCCTTCTGGTGGAGGATCAGGAGCTACAATTATTTTACTCACATTTGTTGCACCAGACGTTGTACCAATAGTTGAGGCTGCTGAGCCTAATTTGAAACATTCTGTGCTGAAGATGTAGCAGTTAAAATGGAAGATTCGTTCAAAGCAGAACATGAAAAGAAAACACTTGAACGAAACAAGAGCAACAAACTGACACCCTTGATTACATCACCTCTATTCGATTTGACATTCTATTGGCCTACTCACCTTTGCAGATTTGCAAAATTACAACCACGTGTTTATTTTGTACTCTCTCGTTGATTGGGCCTTTAAAAATAAATTTTGTTTTTATATTAGAAATAACGTCATTTATTTGTTTTGTTAGGTCATGTTGATTTTGTAATTTATAAAATCACCAGAAGATTACTCATATTTATTTAACAAAGAAAGTGTTTATATTTCTAATACTATTTGAAAATTCGAACTTTTTTACAAGAGAAAAGGGTATATGTTGAAAAGTTACCATGAATACATAAAAACAATAAAAGATGATTATTTAAAGAGCTTTAATGCCATCGATTTCTCTTAGGGATTAAGCGATCGCTTTTCTTTTTTAGTCAATTGTTATCCTCTTAACACAAATGACTCGCATTGAAAAGGACAGTAAAGTTATTTTCTGTCACCGGTTGATGGCCGCTTTTCACAGTGTAAATGCATTTGAATTTTTGCCTCTTCCACCGTGGTCTTGTACTCTTTCCAAAAGCCTACGGCTGACCTCACCAATGCACGTGGCATTATAATCCGGCTCTGGAGATTTGTATTTTGTAAACCAAACTATCTTTGTGTTTTTCTGTTGTTTGGTCTTTCACTTTGAATTGTGATCCGAGGTTTGTGCCAGTGTAAATAGCCTTCGTAATGTGTGTTTCGCCAAACTATTTGGTGGTCTTCAATTTACCTCTGGACCTTGATATGGTAACATTATCATAATTTCTAAAGTTTTTTGGTGTTTTTCTACCGGTTGTGACTCGTCCGGAATGGCAACATCAACTTGATCCTTTTTAATCCTATCTTAACCATGGAGCCAAGGAGATATGGATTAACTTCTATAAACGCATGTTTCAGGCGTGCAATTTGTTTTGCAAGATGTCTTTTATTGAAGCAGATATCGTGAGCTTTCAGTAAAAGAGTTTGAAAGCATTTATTCAGCATTGCTAAGAGCCAGTTTTGAGCTGTCTCGCCAAGGCGTTGGAGCATTTCGGTTTGGATGTCGTCTAAACATGGTGCTTTTCCTTTTTTGAGTTCGTTCATGGGTGCAGCAAGTTTCCCCATTTGTAGTGGGCGGGTGTTGTATGAATGTTTGATCTAACGTTTGGAGGAGGGTGAACTTTTTGAAATTGGCCTGCTGATTCTTCTCGATTTCCCGGTGCGGTGATAGCCTTTTCCAGGATGTGTCACGTGGAGACTCCTTGCATGCACCCCGCCGTTTTCCTGCAAGTCACTTGCAGACACTTTTTGTCATATTGATCTGAAAAATTGTAAAGAATTCAAAAGTATTTTTCGAAATATGATCTACCTACACTTCTATGCGGCCATTTTGATAAATTTCAAGTAAGAAGGATCTCTTTGTGGCCTAATTTTTTATCGTACGCAGAGTAAAAAAATTTTTCTAGTGCTGGGAGACGACACCTTTTCGTTTTCATGACTTTCACGTGTTGTAGTCGAAGAAATAAAGCATAAAAAGATATTCAACTTTCATGTATCCCATTCAAATTCTGTTTTTAATCGTTTGTTACAAAAGAAAAGAAAAAATGTATGCATTTCATTAGGAATGTGCATTTAACGTAGAAATTGATCATATTATGTTCTAAACTGTAGTTAGTCCTTTACATGTACGGAGACAAACAAATTTCAGATTTGAAATGAACGTCCATCAAAAATTGGAAATATATAAATTTAATATACAATGATACTTCATTCAAATAGAATGAATGAAAGAACCCCGTGGAATTCATTCTATAAATTGAGATAAAGAATTTCTCTGTGTAGAAACAAGCTGTCACTGTTTTCACAAAATGTGACCTGTCGTAAATAACGCCTCTGCTTTTTATGTTCATCAAAGAGTAAATGTTGACTGAGAAATTTATTATTATACCTGACATGACACTTTGAATGCACCTCAGGACCAGGAACTCTGTTTATTGCAATGTTGCTGGCTGTGCAGGAAGACACGAAGAATGTTTGTTTTGCTTCAAATAGCCCTCAAATGTGATTCCCAAAATAGCACCAACATTTCATTGTCCTCAGTAACGATAACTTAAAACCATATCTTAACAAAACGTAATTTCATACGGAAGGTTGGATTATTGGAGATAATTGATAATGATGGTCATGATTAATCACTGGGGTTGAAGAATTTAATCACATTTGACGTTGTGTGGAGATACAAGCAAAGTATGAAAATATTAAATTTTCCTTTGCAGATTTGCAGAGAAAGGGGATAAAACTACAGGCGTGCGGGGTTATATCCCACAATGACCTTCCCGATACTCTGTTACTCGAAAGTTACAGGATGCCATTTATTGTCAGAATGTAGGTACTTATTGGGGCATTTATGGTATTCCGACTCAAAAAAGTTTCACTTTTCCATACCAATTTCGATACATTACCATATTTCCAACACAGATCCCCCCCTCCAAAAGGTATCGTAAATCAACTCGGGTTTAAAAGAGATTGCAAAGCTCCCCCTTTTAACAATTTCCCTTTTCATACCATTTCTGTTCTGTTGGATAGTAGTTTGAACGCCGTGTACACCGTACAGGAACCAGTGTAAAAGTGTGTAAATCAGTTTCGCAAATCACAGAACGAAATGAGGCAACTACAATTTTGAAATTTTCAATTTCAAAACTGTAGTTGCCATGATAAATAAAATCACCAGCAACTTGCGTATATTTATTTAATAAAGCGAGGTAAATACCACTGCCTGTTTGCTTTCTGCAAACCATCGTTTGGATACCGTTTATGGTTATAATAAGGAGAACATTGGAAAATGATGTTTCCGTCAATTTCATACGTGAAATTTATGTTCTCGTGGTAAGTGCAAATCTTGTTCAACACTGTTCAAATTGATCCAAGGCATCGCATCGTCGACGTAGCTTTTCCAGCATTTCATGTTTCGTAGGTTGGTAGTAAATTTACTTCGAATTCTACCATGAAAATTACAGCCAATACGGGATCCAAAGGCTGGCCCATTCCAACACCATCTTTATAAATGTAGACCTTGTAATCAACTGTAAAATAAACATTTTCTGTGCAAAGAATCAGTAATTCTTTTATTTGGTTTCGAGTTATATTTGTTTTGACGTCTTTTTTACCGTAGACACATTTAAGAATTACACCAATAGTGTAGTCTGAAGAAATATTCGTAAACAGTGACTTAACATCAAACGAAATGAGTTTATAATGTTCTGGTACATTTTTAGTGTCAAATTGTTGTAAGAACTTTATGGGAGATGAAACCTACGAATCTGGTGAATGGAAAGAGCAGTTTTGCAAGGTATTTGGCTAAGTTATATGAGGGTGTGCTCAAGTTTGAGTTTATAGATCTAAGTGTCAAGCTTTTCACATTATCACTGCTAGGCTTGAGTGTATGTACTTTTGCAGCCGCACAGCTTGGCGAGAGGTGAACCGGCGGGGCAAATTCTCCCGTATTCCGTTTGAGAATTGTTGTTTGATATCTTTAATCATTTTTTGTATCTTCCTTTCGATGGTAGCTATCGGGTCTTTCTGGCACTGTGTGAGTTGGTTAGAGTTCAAATGTGGCAAACATTTTTCTGTATATTTCTTTCCGTCCAAAATCACAACAACTCGGCCTTTATCTTGTTTAAGGATATACAAAAAGACCCGGAGATACAGAAAGATCTTGTTGCGTTAAAGATGGCACTCTTTTGTACCCCTTAAATGGAAACTTGGGACTTTACGAACCCTACAAATCCAATAAATATTGAGAAAAGCCAAAATACTTGCTATACTAAAACCAGGCAAAGATCCAGCATCGCCAAAAAAACTCCAGGCCAATCTTTTGGCTCTGTATCTCATACAAACTCTTTGAAAGGTTTACCTATAGGAGGATAAGCACGCTTGTTGGTAACATCCACTGGATTCATAATTTACTACAACTCCAACCGCACCCCGTCTATCTAGAATTCACCCCAGACGGGACACTATCCTACAAGAGCACACACTGAAAACCCAAGCCAAACCCACCACACCAAACACTCTTCAAATATGTGCACTGGCACTATATTTCTCTGCAGCAAATTATGACTGTTCACCCTGGGGAAAGTCTGCTCATGCTAAAAAATTGGACACAGTACTAATCGAGACGTGCCGCCACGCCAACCTGTACACAGTGCCTCTTCGCCTTGGCAAGAATCCTTTCCCTCGACATCCGTCGAAATACCATCAGCAGAGGCAGAGATAAAAAAGCCATACTTGAATACGGTGCACGTCATTTACTCCATTAGAACCAAACCCCACGTAAATGGCTAAGATCTTGCAACAGCTTACAAGACACGACAGAGCGCTGGTGGAAGATTGGTAAACGTGAGGACCTGTGGCTTGAGGAGTGGAACCGACAAGTAAAAACGGGACGCCAGTAGACAGAGCACGGTATTTTGTGCTCAAAGAAGAAATCGCAAGTGGAAATGGAGAACCCTGGACGACCTGGAGAACTTTAAATCGCTTGAAAACTTAACACGGGAGATGGATGGCCTCGTGAAAGCAATGGGGTTTTGCATCAACAGACCTCTGCAACTGTGGCTTAGTCCAGGCGATGTCACACCTGCTTGATTCCCTCACAGCACTCAAATTCTCTCAGCCAGATGTCTCAGTTCCGAAGATGTCTCGGCTTCGAAGAAAAATTCGCAACAATACATGCGCAGTGTAAAAATAGTGACCATCGCAGTGAGAAATTTCCCCCGATGAAAAGCAGGACGGAGTTAAACTTTTCTTTTGTAAAAAGGTGGTTGTCATACCAACAAAATTGTACGTCATCACAACAATTACACAGTTAGAAAACGGTTGTCAAAGATAGCGTGGATCAGTTTCAAACTCTGATCATTCAGTCTGAAGCACAACGGAGGCAAGAAAACCAACCTTGTTGCCCTGGAAGTCTTGATAAAGTAACAAGTATTCCAGCATTGCAAAGTAAATCGTTTTGCCCCTAAAGTTAGATAAAATATCAACATTAAAATTAAAATTAAAATTAAACAGACCTCATTTCATGGGATTTCATACACAGGCCTCTGAAATGAGGTCTGTATGAAATCCAGCTTTTAATTTAAGTTGTTATCTCTTTTTATGTTCTCAAATTCCCGTCATTCATGAACCCTTAAAAAATTCTTGAAAAATTCCAAAAGTTCCTGTTTCTTTCTTGTCTTAATCCAATNCTGAAGCACAACTCCTGAAGCACAACTCCTGAAGCACAACGGAGGCAAGAAAACCAACCTTGTTGCCCTGGAAGTCTTGATAAAGTAACAAGTATTCCAGCATTGCAAAGTAAATCGTTTTGCCCCTAAAGTTAGATAAAATATCAACATTAAAATTAAAATTAAAATTAAACAGACCTCATTTCATGGGATTTCATACACAGGCCTCTGAAATGAGGTCTGTATGAAATCCAGCTTTTAATTTAAGTTGTTATCTCTTTTTATGTTCTCAAATTCCCGTCATTCATGAACCCTTAAAAAATTCTTGAAAAATTCCAAAAGTTCCTGTTTCTTTCTTGTCTTAATCCAATTACAAACGACATTCTAATCAACACTCCACCATGAGATTGTTGAGGATTGCTTTTTGTTTTTTGAAGTCTTTTGTGTCTGTACAGGTACAGTAAAGTCATTGAAGCATTAAGCAATCCATTTTAACGTGATTGCCCAGAGAGCTTTGTGCTCTGCATTTCTTTTCATGCAAAATGTACATGCTCTCCATAGTGCAGCTATGTTTTCGAAATCGTCCAAAAAATCCTTACGAATTTTTTAGTATTGCCATAAAACCCGTCTACTAGAGATACGGCTTAATTCTGGTACTCAGGAAGGCACCAAGCGCGTTAAGTGCGACAGCGTAAGAGCGTCATATCCATCAGTTCACATGCTGTTACGTGCCAACTTGAAATTTGTATGTGACCTGTTTTATTCTTTGTCTTTGTGATTTGTTAAGGAAAGAGCCGTCATGATTTGCGAAAAGCAGAGTACTCAAACCTTTTGTAATTATTTTATGGCGGTCCTGAGCAAACCAAGCCGCAAAATTCATTTGTTACTCTGAGCTGCAGTAGCAGTTTCAAAGATTTGAAGAAAACCAAGTGTTTTGTAGAAGAAGCAAAAGAGCATTTTTAAACAGAGGAAACGTATTAACGAATGATACAAGCTTTTTTAAGACCTAAAATACGATAATTCCGAACTTTCTACAAATAAATTTGGATGTTCAAGAGTATCTTGTACGCTGCAAGCTTGTTGAAAAGAAGACAACCATGAGAATCCCAATATCTCCTGAGGAAAGACTCCTCATAACACTATGGTATCTCCAGCCATTTTAAAACACGCCGAAAATAAAAACTGGAAAGCACCAAATCTGAAGCTGATCACAGAACGAATATGAACCGAAGTATCAAGTGCAGAAAAACTCGAGATAAAAAGATCCACTCTTGTGGTAATAAGTGGCAGTTTAATAACAGCAAAAAGGCGAAGAAAATGAAGATTGGTTTGACCAATATCAAAAAAATGTCAAGAGCAAGTTTCCAACAATTCTTTTATCTTGATAAGCTAAACACTCATAAAAGCTTTAATATCTCCGATAGCAAACACAAGATGAATGAAATTTCAGAAGAGTCAGGCTTCAAATGCAATAACTAATGAGATGTATTGTGATACAAAACTCTATACAGAGAGCTAAAATTAGAGCTAATTGTATGCCATAATAATAGAATTGATTAAACAGAGGAGGATTCCAAGGGTGGATTACAATAGTTAATCAACTATATTTACAGGGTCTTCCGCACACAAACAAACAAATAAAGAAGCGCAGACAATTTTCTTGTTTGATGTTTCAGATGATTTAATTTGGTTCTTTTAAAGCTATCATAATTTTTATTATCATCATTGTTTGTATTTCGATTAGCTATACGGATTCTTTGTACCAGCAAACTGACACTCAAGATTTCCTTACTACATTTAATATTCATATTGCATCTAAACTGTACTTGCTAGTATTAGCACTGCAGCAGTAATAAAAGCAATTATTGTATTGGAGTAGTGGTGATAGTGAAAGTAATAGAATAGTAAGTAGTAGTAGTGATAACAGTACTAAAATACGAAGTTGCTATTGCCGTTATTGTTGCAGAAAACCAGTATTAACTGCAGCAGAAGTAAGAGGAGAAGGAAGAGTAAAATAGTACTACAGGGGCGGATCTGTTGCTCATGGAGAGGGATATTTTAAAGGAGCATTTCGCGAAGAAACGCAACGGATAATATACAAAAGACTATAAAGAAAAAGATAAAGAGTGGAATAGCACTTGCACACAATAAAAAAATTAAGTCAAAGGAAAAAAGCCAGTTTTACAAGCTCTTGCATTTTAATAGTCTTAAATTTCAGAACCACATGAAAAGCACACCAACAATTCAAAGAACACAAATATATTTAACCAGTAATCAATAAATCAGATATCATCACCTGGCTTATCATGTAAATATATTCACAACAGAAACTGCTCTTAATACTTGTAGATCTGATCATAAACAATAAATAAATACATCATCAGAGAACAGAAGACATTGGAGAACAAGATTATGTGTTTTGGCGGTCAGAGCGCTTCGTACTCAGCGGCTTCGTACTTAATATTTTCGTGTCAAAACGATCACCCTTTTTAAAGCCAGCCAGCCGAAGGAGTTTCCGGAAACTGGAAAACCCCTTCTAATCCTCCTCTGCACTACCAGCAGTAATGGTTAATGTAGCAGTAGTTATTATAGCAGTAGAAATGGTAGCATTGAAACTGATAGTAGTAGTAGTAGTAGTAGTAGTAGTAGTAGTAGTAGTAGTAACAGTAGTAAGAAAGTAGAGTAGCAGCAGGGTTGGCAGGAGTAACACCAGTGGTGATAGTAGAAATAACTGTAGTTGTTTAAATAGAAGTGGTAGTAGTTATGCTTTTAGCATTCAGTTTTGCAGTGTACTGGAGTATTTTTTGCCTGTGCTGAGTAGTATATGACTTATATGAGTAAAATATGAATATTTTAAATAAACATATTTGACTTGTCTGAACGTATTCAAAATGTTTTAAACAAGTCTGAAAACGTATTAGTAATGAATATGTAGAATTATAGTACTACAGAGTAAGATTCTTCTAAACAATAACAAGAGCAACAAAGTGATTTGTATATCGCAAAAAAACCTTTTTAGTTGATAACTTTTACTATCTTTCTGTTACAAATGGATACTATATGTCCATAAAAGTAGCCTGAAATAAATCTTAGTCGGAGATACCTAGCAAAATAAGTAGCAGTAAGGAATTTAGCTGTATTTTGGCACCCCAGATCTGATTCTTAGAAACTGCTAACAAGAACTCCTGATAATCTTTATTTTCTGGGGTCCAATGTCACATAAAGGGAACCCCTTTGGCGACATTTGTCATTATAAACGATTCATGGTAAAAATCTTGAATTTCGCAATTAAAATAAGTTACTTCTTCTTCTTCTTCTTCTGAGTTCCTTATCCTTTCAGGACGTTGGAGATCATGGTCTTCCATCTATTTCTCTCTTTTGTCAGTGCTAAAATTTCACAATCACTCCTCTTGAACTGGAGATCCTTGTTCAAGCTGGTAATGAATTTCAGTCTCTGTCTTCCTCTACTTTTCTTTCCTTCAATCTTCCCTGTTAACACCAAGTTTTCCATTCCTTCACATCTCATTGCATGACCCAGAAACTGCAGTTGTCTTTTTCTAATTACCTTCATCAACTTTCTTTTCATTCCTGCTCTCTCTAATACCACTTCATTGCTCACTTTGTCAGTCCAAGATATTCTAAGAATTCTTCTCAGGAACCACATTTCCACTGCTTCTATTCGTTTCTTCATGCTTTCATTGATGGTCCAAGCATCACACCCATAAAGCAAAACAGACCACACATAACATTCTAGGACTAGAAGGTACATTTTGATCGAAAAGTTTTTATCGCAGACACTCGATTGGATCAATATGTCAGAAATAGAAAACACAAGTCAAGTGAGTTTGTATGGCTACTGAAAACAAAGACAGGATCGAGACAGACCGCTAATTTTTGTGACTGGCCATTTAAAACGACTGAAGATCATATGTAATTTTTTTGTCTAAAAAGAGGAGGTGACTGTGATTTGTAAACAATCACGACTTGGCCGTGTGTAAAAATTTCAATAACATGTAATCTTTTTTTTACCAAAGTGGGTTCTTTCTATCTTTGCTAAGGATGAACCTGGCAACAAAAAGTTTCGAAAGTTATAATTCTCTGTTTCCGTAGTAGCGCTAGCTTTGGGAACTGCGAGGATTTCAAAATTTGGTCTTAAATAGAATCTTATTGGAAATTTCTTCAGTCATCTTTATATAATGCAACCGTAGAGTTTTAAGAGTCTTGGTATTGTTACTCCTCTTTGTAGGGTGGAGTAGCTTGAGACAGTTGTAATTACTTACTTTTATTATGATACTATTGAATTATTGTATAATATCTTATATTATGTATCTTATATTATATATTATTGGCTATTTGTTTAATTAGACACTGGTTACTCTGAGTTTTGTTGAGTTTTATTTTCCTTACTATTGTGTTATCTTCTCTGAGACCATTTTACCAAAGAAATGAAGAAGATGCGTTCAGAGATATGAAGCAATAGAAGTACAACAGCCTGCATCTTATACAGGTTACATCTTATAGAAAAATATCTTTAATTAAAATACTGAACAACTTTACCTAATACACAGCTTAGGTCTATTGCAAGCTGCATTTGTATTGAGTAAGGAAGCTATCGTCACTGCTTTTAAAATCATACGACACTAACTACTGTGCAATATTTAATCAGAACATCCTTTTCTGTTAAGACCTTAAAATTCAGTATCCAAATCCCCTTGGTTCTTTTCAGGAAAAAATTGATTTGAGTTGCCGACTTTTCACTCAAAATAGAGTGAGCTTCAGTGTTTCTTTCTTGAGTAGGGATTTTTCTTGACAATTTGAAGTAGCCTTGGATAGCAAAATAATGAAGTAGTAAAACAATATTAGGCGAGCGTGATTTAGTATAATCTAATAATTTCATTCATCAATTTTCTTTTTTTTTTTCACCTAAGCTCTGTATGTTCCTCTGGTGTCAGGTGACTCCTATTTAAGTACCTTTAAACTGTGTTTTACATTAAGCTCTTAATGATTGTTAGAATTTTGATAATGGATTGACAATCGGTCAGTCAAATCTATTTCGTGTATTTTTTGGTTAGGTATGGCAATTAAGCCATACATTAGCCGTAATGTAAGGGGAAAGACCAAGTCCTACACTTATCCTTCACAAGTTGAGGACCATCGACTGAAGTTTTGATGAGGCAAATGTTTTATAAGAACATGAGGCCAGTTGGCGTTTTGACTTCCTGTCAGAGTACTTGGCCAAAAAGGAGACAATAGCACTTTTCAGGAATATCTGGTGTATTGATCATTCTTTAAGAGAAATTCAAATTATATGAGCTTTTTTTCTCTTTCCAGGTCTACTACAACCCATATATCCTGACACTAAACCATATGTCAACACTCTCCCTCCTATAGAATAGTATGCCTTAAAAACTGCGTGTAGAGCTTCCTCGTCTTATTAAAAGCTGCTTCAACAATTCTTAGGCTTTCACCATTTATAATGTAGCTGACACTAGGGATTCTTTCGAATTTTGGTTAGAACCGAAGTTCTGTTGTTTTTCGTTTAATCTCGTTGCTTTTAAGTGTTTTTTTATGCTTTGCAACAGTGAGCGAGGAACCTACTGTTGTAAAGCATAGAACAAAAAAGATAGTTCTACACTACTCTAAATCATACTTGAATTCTCAATTTTCTCTTCTTTTTTATCTTGACTAGGACGATGAAAATTTGCTTTTGACATTGCTATTCTTATTTCACTTTATTATATATAGCACTATTTCTTCATCAAATATCATCAATTTCCTAAATGGACAATTTCAACAATACCTCGATGTTTCACCATCCATTGCAATACATTACCTAAGAGATGCCCCCTTTTTACTAATCACCAGGCTAGCTCTTGTTTTTCACTTGAAACTCAGTCTTCTTTTTGTTTACTGCCCTCGAACCTACTCTTTATTCTGTTCGAGGGTTTCTCCTCATTATCAGTGACTTCGACGGTGTCATCCACATAAAAAAAAGTTGTTTATGGATTTTTCTCCAATATTGAAAAAGTAACAATCTTTTATCTGTTAAAATTAAAAAGGTCTAATAAAAACATGCATCTTTGTGATTCAAAAGATAAAGATTCAGACATCTTCTCTTTTTGACTGCCAAAGACTTTGTGTACCAGCGTTGCGAGCAAAAAAAAATCAATTCTTCTTTCAGAATTTTTAGAGATCCTACAATACCCCTTGCTTGTTCCTTTTGTAAGTGGTTTTCCATGCCTTTTCCACGAGAATTTTTATTTTACGACTAATCAGGGTTATAAACAGACGGAACTCTTATCATACTGGTTTCTTAGATAATGCTCTGAAAATTACCTTTTTCAAGTGCTTGGAGAGCTTTCTCGCTGTTTCAAATGTCATGTGCTTGTAAAATAGCGATTAACTTGAGTAAGAAACAACTAACAAACCAAATTTATGAGATTCTCATTAAATTCTTTTATAAAAAAAATGTAAAAATCAAAATTGAAAATAAAGCCTTTTTATTGGAAATGAATGTTTATAAGCTGGCAAGATGCTGGTTACTAAAGTTCATTCTTTTTCTCTTATTCATCTGCAATTATTTTTGCAGATGAATAACAGAATACCAGCTGGCTTATCTGTCAGAAAAATTATTTCCTGACAGATAAGCCAGCTGAAATGAACTGTTCAAAAATTGCATTAACTGCTTTTGCATGAAATTGAATTGCTCTTCCTTTTTTTCTAATCCTCATTTATTAAGGGTATTAAACACCACATGTTAACCCATATCATGTCACTATGAGCTTGGACTGATCAACAGGAACAGATTCAACTGCATTAAGCTTCTTTCTCACTTTTTTCCTGAACTTCAATGTTTATTCACCGGTATACAATCCAATTACATGCACTGACAGACATATAGTCAGTACTTGTCATGACAGTTTTTAAAACAACACCTCTGTCAGAGGCTGTCAAACTTTGATTGTTCTGAAATACAAGGGCAAAGCATTTTAAAAAGTCTCTTCGCTGAGGCTTTGAAAATAAATAGAAGCAGGAAGTTTGCAACACATTACTTGCTTTTCCTTAGAAATTTTATCCATGGAGAAAGAGGTAGGGGGAAAAGGGGAAAAGGGGGAACAGAGGGGAAACCGAGGGGAGGTAGTGGGTGAGACAGCCAGAAAGACAGATAGACAGAGAGAGAGAGGGGGGGTGGGGCAGACAGACTGAGAGACATACAGAGATTTAAACGGACAGACACAAAAAGCCAGATTCAGTAAACTTTCGATGTGATATGTATATACTTATATTTGTTTTATCCCTCTTGTATACACCACATTTAAGCGATTATATTTACGACAAAGAAGACTTTAAGAACATCGAGTATCAATCTAAGACATTCTATATATTCTGGACTGTACAAATACGACACATTTCATTTCTGTTGAAGTGTTAAGTTCAACTTACAGATGTAAGTAAATGTGTGTTTGTGTACGCTTATTCTTAATAGCTTGTTATACTAATCAATGTTGAGGCGTTATTTAATTTCAAAGGATGTACATTTTCACAAAGTATGTCTTTATGACATCAGTTTTTACATCATCCCAAGATTGGACATCTGAAACAATGAAAAAAGCTTGCTTTGTAACTTTTCTACAGCACCAGTGGACCAGAGGTCGAATATGGTTAGCGTTATAATTCTGGGCTAGACTCTGTTGGTATCTAAAATTCGCAGATTAAGATTTTATTGTTTCCTTATAACCGCCAAACTGTTGGAAGATAATAAAAGGCAAGCATTTGTTGCGATTTAAGGCATGTACGTTCTGGGCCCAAAACTGATTTCTTTTCATTAAGACAGAAATGGTAAATTTGTGTGGAAATTGTGGAGTTATTCCATATCACGAGAAGAACTGGCTAAAAAAATACGACGCCAGAGTTTTTTAGGATCAAACCTTAATTTCAAAGTTGTTTTTGATGTTAATGAAGTCATTTTTATGGTAAAAGCATAAATTTAAAACTGAGGAACAACCAGCACTTGCAAGAATTGATTCTGGTTAGAACCTAGAGGTCCGTTAAACTTGCCCTTTTCTCTTCTTTTTGCCAACCATAGCCTGGGCCAAAACTTGTTTAGATCAAAGATCTATTGCCTGGAGTCCCTTAACTACCTCATTCAAATTTTTCGATGTATATTCATCTGGATAAAGAGGGTAGAAAGATAAGTACACGAACAAAACAGTCCTCAAACAAAACCTCTATCTTTTGTGTACGTGTATGTTGAATGTATGAAAAGTAATAACCATACCGGTTTATAAGAGGAAAGTGATAAATTCAAAGAAAAACTGTGGTTATGTTAGCCTCAACGACCCTCTTTCAAGACCTATGCGCTTTTTCTAATTATGAGGAAATTACTTTCAAGAAAATTAAGCTTTCTATTTTTAGATAATATAGTAACAGCTAAAACGCATAAATTGGACATGTCTGGAATGAAGTTTCTGACATCTTCAAAAAACATACATACACACACATGAGTATGTAAACCAGTTCTTTTTCTTTCGGTAGCTTTTAGGACGAGAGAGAAAAAAGCACCAAGTTCAAATGAAGAAGGATTGACAAGGAGATGAAGAAGAAGAGTATTGTCAATAACATAAGGAGTAAATGATATGTACAGTTAAAGCTAATCCTTACTTGTCAGCTTCTCCTGCAATTCTGACTACATGCCCATTGCCATATTATATTATATTATATTATATTATATTATATTATATTATATTATATTATATTATATTATATTATATTATATTATATTATATTATATTATATTATATTATATTATATTATATTATATTATATTATATTATATTATATTATATTATATTATATTATATTATATTATATTATATTATATTATATTATATTATATTATATTATATTATATTATATCATATTATATTATATTATATTATATTATATTATATTATATTATATTATATTATATTATATTATATTATATTATATTATATTATATTATATTATATTATATTATATTATATTATATTATATTATATTATATTATATTATATTATATTATATTATATTATATTATATTATATTATATTATATTATATTATATTATATTATATTATATTATATTATATTATATTATATTATATTATATTATATTATATCATATTATATTATATTATATTATATTATATTTGCTCTGAACATTGTACCCTTCAGTTTTCAGTTTTGTAAATACATCCTTAACGAAGGAATTGACTAGTTGAGCTTCATTAGCTTGGTGAGGATGTAGTGGATGCGTTGCTAACCATTACGAACTAATTGAATAGTAATAGCCGCAATCATTGTGTTGAAATTGCATTAATATTGCATTTATTCTACGTAGGTACCAAACTTTTAACTTAGAATAAGCTAAAATGTTTTGAGGACCTTGGTTTGACCTCAAAACAAATGAAGCAGTTTGAAAACCAAAAGAGAGTTTTGAAATGTTAACACAGAACCAACACTTGCATAGCAAGAGCTCTGCAAGACGTCCAAATACATCTTTGTCAGGAGAGAGGCTGCATGGCGGACATTTGTCATAGGATAATTTTTTAATCTCAATAGTTAAAACTGAAAATAAATCCGTCGTATTACTCAATGGTAGTGGAAGGCCATTGCAAAATCTTTAATCGCCTTAAGAAAATTTACAAAAAATATTGCAAGGGTTACAGAAAGATTTTTGGAGTAAATACCTATGTGTTTTTCGTCAGTACTCGTAAAAAGAGTTATATTGGTCTTACTGTCAATACTCAATTTACTCAAAATACTCTCTGAAAGGGCAATAAAAGACCAGCAGGACCTATACCTGGTCTTCATTGATTACAGGAAGAGCTTTGACAGGGTTAGGCACCACGACGTACTCGTTATGTTACAGGAGATCCAGATTGATAATCAAAACCTTGGAATGATCAAAAACCTTTATACCAAGCAAAAAGCGGGCTTTTGCTTCTCGGACAAGACTCTAACTTAACGGGTCCTTCCCCGGAGAGGACTAAAGCAAGGATGTGGTATGTCACCAGATTTTTTCAACCTTTATAGCGAAATCATCCTCAGAGATCTTGATGAAGTTTCTGAAGGCTTGCTTATAAATGGCTTTCACACAAATAGCATCCTTTATGCCGACGACACAGTCTTCACCACCACGTTTAAGGAGGGCGCCCAGAATTTGACTCGTGTTGTAACAGCCTCCAGTATTCTCCTTGATTTCATCATTAGCTACAAAGAACCCAAAGGTAATGCATCTCAANGGCTTTTGCTTCTCGGACAAGACTCTAACTTAACGGGTCCTTCCCCGGAGAGGACTAAAGCAAGGATGTGGTATGTCACCAGATTTTTTCAACCTTTATAGCGAAATCATCCTCAGAGATCTTGATGAAGTTTCTGAAGGCTTGCTTATAAATGGCTTTCACACAAATAGCATCCTTTATGCCGACGACACAGTCTTCACCACCACGTTTAAGGAGGGCGCCCAGAATTTGACTCGTGTTGTAACAGCCTCCAGTATTCTCCTTGATTTCATCATTAGCTACAAAGAACCCAAAGGTAATGCATCTCAAAGCACAAGCCAGACTGAAAATTCGATATCATAAAACAAGTGTCAGTCTTTACATATCTGGTATCTTACATCACAGCCAGTGGTTATAGTAATAGAGAAATCAAACTAAGAATAGCTATGGCCAAAGATGCATTCAACAACATGAGAACATTCTTTACCGATCGAAAACTTTCGTTGGGCATCAAATTCTGTCTTCTCAAAACCTTTGTCTGGTCGGTCCTCTTGTATGAAACAGAAGCATGGATACTCAATGCAGAAACACATAGAGACATAGAAACGGCAAAGATGTGGTTCTACAGCCGCATGCTCCGAATTTCCTATGTTGGCAAAGTGACAACAAACATAGAAGTCTTACACCGTATTAGGAAAGAACGAGAATTACTTAAAATTATCGAGTCACGTCAATTTGAAATTTCTTGCCCAGTACATCAGAAAACAGAAGCAAGAGGATCTTTGCCACCGTGGCAGAACTGAAGAAAAGCGCCCTCGTGGTAAAAAGCGGAAAACATATCTGCAGAACTTTTAATAGTATCTCAGGATCAGCAGAAAGCTATGGGATGCCACCCGAGAAGGATAAAAATGGCTGCACATTTTAATGCAATAGTGGTTTACCTAAGCTTTTTATAAGTTACCAGCATAAAAGAAAAATATTTGTTAAGAGAATTAAGAGGAATACAAACAATACTCTTAAATGCTTCATGTCAAAAACATCCAGTTTTCTATTATAAAAGCTGATGTGTATTTTTATTTTGAAAAGGAGCTATTTGTAACATCTCCAAATAACATTTTACGATTTCCTGTTTGATGGCTAAGTAAACAGTTTCTCTCCATCAAAACCATAAAAAAGTGGCTAAACAGTTGAGCTTCCTAAAATGTTGGTCAGGTAACCTGAATTGTTACTGCAAATTCTGAATGGCTTATTGCCAATAAGGTGACCTATTTCATATGACAGAGGTCACAGAGCATGTAAGTAGCAAATGAAAGGCACTTATTGATAAACTATTTCAAAAGTGAAACCCTTTTGCTTGTGACGAGGGTCAGAAAAAGGTTAAACACAAAATGTGAGTGACATGGGAGATTTATTGATGAAAGTTATCTCCAGCTTATCAGATTTCAGCCTAAGTTTCGCCTTTTGGCTTGTGGGCCTGCATTTTTCATTTAACATAAACTAAGTGATAATTGGTGGATTAAAAATATCTTACGTGATGACTTGTTTAATGGGTTAGAAATGGTATCTTTGACAAAAGCACTAAAAAAATACTTAGAAACAGGGGAACGAAGATGGCTTCATGAATAAGAAGAGTTAGGAAAAGAGATAAAAAATAATGAATACATTTGACTGCTACAAAATTCTTAAGGTGTCAAAAACCCCTCTAAGAATCAAGAGTGAGGGCATTTAGGCATCTGACCAGAAGGTAATATAATGAACAGCATGCTTCGGGAAAGTTAAAAAAATGAAAGTGTTAGGGATGTGAAGAAGAGCAATTTCTAACAGAAGATGGAGAGGTTCTACTAAGGAAGAGGTGAAAGAGGAAGGGACAAAAATACTGTGACACGAGGTAAAAACAACTAGGAGAGGCTTATTAAAAGCAATCACTTCGCCAAGAGATTACGATGGAAAGATAAACAGAAAGAAGAAGAAAAAGCAGGAAAAGAAAAAAACAAGAGGTAGTGGAATAAGGTATTTGGTCAATTAATCAGTAAATTTTCGTTTTAATGGAAAAAAGTAGTCATTAGATTTTAGGAAAAATCAAAACTTCACGCAGATCTCTATTTTTGTTCTATAAGTGAAACGAATATAGGGACAGAAAACTCAAATAGAAATCTCCGCAAGTAGGATTTTTCACCCTTAAAATAATCAACGAAGCAGGAAATTTTAAGCAGTTGTGCCAGCCTTTGAAGACCCATGTTAATTAAGTTGAGATGTGGCTTTTTTGTTTAATTTAAATAATGAATTATTCAAATATGTCCTGGAAATTTTGTGGTAGAAAGTGATTTTGTTTTTGCACAGATTCAATAGTTTTGTAAACCCACTTCTCTCAGCAATGAATATTTTTTTTAAAAATTAAAGAAGTTGAAAAAAAATTGAGGTGTTTTATTCAACTGAATTTATTTATTTAATAAACATTCGTCATTTTGTATAATACTTGACAGTAGTCTGTAACATTGTTTCTTACATTTACAGTAATCTTAAATAATAGGGAACTTCAAAAAGAAATAGCAATCGCTTAAATGTTGGGAATACTTTGAAACCTGTAAGAAACAAAAATATTACTTTATTATTGACATGGTTTATTATCAAATGTCTCTCAAACATTTTCACAGTTACAAATGTGTAATGGCGCAGTCAGGTGGTTCCTTTGAATCTTGTCATTCCACCACTTGCTCAACTGGAGGGCAAATAATTTGCTTTCAAAACGTATTTGAATAGCAGTTAAAATCCATAAACGAACTTAACTTTATCTTGATTTTATTAAAGTAGCCAATTTAAAGAAATTTAATAGATTTATATCGCTTTATAGCAGCAGCTTTTGAGATTATCTTTTGAAAATCTACACAAAAAGATATAGTTTTATCTTAATTGAGGTTTTGCAGTACTGACGCAGCTGCCTCAAAGAAGTTAAGCTGATTTAAATCTCTTTTTTTTCGGACAAAAAAATATTGTCATGTCAGCAAAATAAGAAAAACACTGCCAAGGTTTTAAGGCTTTTTTAAGGTTTTCATAAAATAAAAAAAGATTGCTTCCTAGTTACTGACATGCGCTCACTTCATTAAAGCATATTTGAGATATCAGTTCTAACATGTCCATACTCTTAGCGAAGTCAATAACATTTAAATTTTTCCTATTTGTGGATACAAGATGCTTTTCTCAAATGAAAATAGAAATCAACATTTTAGAAAACTTTTTTTGCAAATTGTGAACTGAAGCTCTTACATAATATCCATTAGGTTGTTTGAAAGTCTAGGTTGAATTTTTGTGAACGCTGTACATTCTGGGCGCCTTCTTCGCTTTGTTTCAGTCCTTTTTTTTTTGGCAAATTTTTTTGCGACGGATATCTGAGTATATGTTGTAACATGCTTTACTTATCAGAAATATCAATGTTTTCAATATCTGCTGCAAAATAATGTGGGCCGTCTATTATCACCTAGAGGTTCTCAATGGAATAAATGATGAAAGAGAATAGGGAAAAAATCCTAAATTATTCCTAAAGATTCCTAATATCCAATTTGAAAATTTTACTGCCCAGAGGAAATATCTTTAAAACGAAAATTTAAAAAATTGCACCCGAGCTCTGAATTTTTGAATTTAAGATTAGACCCAAAACTTATCATATTAGTGATGTGAGAGGTGACACCTCATGACTTGAGTCCCAAACTTTTAGCCGATGTCACCACCTACAACCCAAAGAACACGTCTGAATGGAGAGGTTACGCTACATGGGGACGAACCTGGTCGATGTGGTATGTTCCTGATGATAGCAGGGTTGTCAGATTCTGAAGAGTAAGTGCTGACTGCTTCATAAAGCAGTTGGCGTTGTAACCTCCCTTATTAGTTCTGTTACCAACAGTTTAAATGAAATATTTTATTTTTTTGTATTTTAAAATATTCGATGAAGATTTGTATGGTATTGCATGTCAAGTGCCAATCAAGACTGTCTAAGAGTAATAAAAAAAAAGCTTAATTATTTTTCTACTTGAATCAACCAAAATGAACTGTGTGTTAAAGCATTTCAGCTATTATATATCTTTTCCCCCTCTTAATTTACCCTAAGATTATACAATGTTACAAATGGAATAATTAATAATTTATCTACTTGTCATGTCTACCGACGGTAATGCATTTTAGGATACATGAAAGGAAGAGAGAGGAAGTTGTCTGTAACGTTTAGACCAAGATTCGCTAAGTTGTACATTAACATCGATTATATCATTGGAAGGTCTCTTAGTAAGAAATTATGTGCTAGATGGATCAGCAGTGAGACCAACCTCCTCCAACAATCTTAAAATATAAAACCTCTTACATACAATAGCAGCATTGTTGGACGCCTTATCGATGAAAACAAGTACAAACTTTGACTGGAGTCCGTGCAAGCAAGTAATCACTTGATGATCTTTCAGACTTGGTTTCGCATTACGAAGTATGATTTTATTTCTCCGACGTTCAAGATTTTTGGGATCAATTTGATATTAATTATATAACTTATCAATAAAGTGGACAAGGCTAACATGAATGGTCGGAATACACCTATTGTGGTTTAGAACTTGCTCAGTAGTTTGTTCCTTTCGGTAACAATTTACGGAGTTTGACGTTCTCAACAATTCTTAGATCTCCTGTAACAACATGGTTGTCATAGATATATAATAGTATCCGCAATACAAGGCGCGTAGCGATATAACAGCAATCCAGCAGTAATGAGACGATCGTTACATTACACACCTAAAAGCGAGGTGCGTCTGTCTTTCTTTCTCGAATACAAATAAATCACTCTCTTATATACATATTTTTTACAAGGTAAATTTATCCATTACATCATCATTCCAAACTCAAAAACATCAAGTAAGCACTCTTGAGTGACCCATAACTCTTAGGAATTTGTGATTACACAATTAATGGGACACTAGCTATGTCAACAATGTTAATATGTTTGACATCAATACTTGGTGTCTTGCACAAGGAGTTTCCATGGTAACCATACACGTCATATATATATATATATATATATATATATATATATATTTGTGTGTGTGTGTGTGTGTGTGGCTGACGAAATGGAAGGAATAAGTTAGGTTAGTGTCAAAGCAGGTTAGAACAAATGTATTACATGAACATTTAGCCTTCTAGTGAAAAAATAAAACTTAAACAAAAGTCACATCATGGTAAAAGAAGTGAAAGCCACAAAAAAAAAAGAATGCAAACCACTGGAGCATCGTGGAGTGACGATATAGATGGTAAAGACAGATGAAAATCAAACAATTCCAGTACTATGCAATGTTCCTCTGTAGATACGACAGGCATGAAAATGGGAGATAGCTTCTGTCTTCGTATGCCTACAAGCAAGATCTTCTACAAGATTACTTTAACCAGAATCTTCACACCATTGGACACCAAGCTAAAAAAGGTCAAGATTTTTACCTTTGTCCATCTTGTATTGATATAACATTTGCCCTGTGCTATGTCATTGAGCAGGTGAACGACTGGAATGTTGTTCTTCATACAGTGGCTCGTAGACTTCGATAGTCTTCACAGTGAAGCGTCATAAAACATGCATTGTGCATACTTCATAGCGAAAAGACTGTGAACATCATCTGGGCGACTTATCATATGTTTGCCTGAAAATCACCGATACCTTTAAGACGTGTCAGACAGGGCTACATTTTTACTACCCCACTTCCTTAAAGAACTGAACTATATTATGCGGCAAGATAAAAAAGAAAGAAAGGAATCCATTGAATGTTCGTGTCAGTACTAAAAGATCTACGCTTTGCCGATGACATCGCTCTGCTTGCAACAAAACATGTGGAGAATCTAATCAACGTTTTAAAGAATGTTGGTCTGAAGGTAAACGTGAGATAGTCGAAAATGTGGGAAAAAGAAGCAAGGTGATATTGTAGCCTGTGACTCTCTATGACGAAATTATATATACTATATGTATATATATATAATACATATCTTACAAGAAGCATAGCACAAGATGGAGACAGGAAGAAGGAAAGAATTCATGGTTTTACAATTCCTTAGAAACTTGTTAGAAAAGAAATGATGGCTTAGGATAGATCAGATATTGAGCAGCAAAGAAGATGCTATCACAAGGGTTGCTTTGCGATGGACACAACAAGGAGCACGAAAAAGAGGGAAAGTCAGAGGATACATGACGGTTATCAGTATCGTGGACGATATTTGGCCAAAAGCAACCGATCAAATTATGCAAAAGAAGATGGTAGATTCTCCATATGCCTTTAGCACAAGAGAGCCAGAAATAGGTAATTTCAAACCATATTTGCTACTGATTTGTATGCACTTGCAATTAATCAAAGTAAAGGCTAGTAAAATGTAGAAAGATCAGTCAACAGAAAGCCAAGTTTTATTTGATATAATGGAACATTTGGAAACTGCTGGTTTTCAATGGAGAAAAATGCCAAATTTGTCCTGGTTGTTGTACCTGGGTATCTGCAGAATATGGACAAGTTCATGGCTTTTAAATCTATCCTGCATCACATCTTATGTGACAAGATTAATTAAGGCTCTTTATATGACTTTTAATATTTTTTTCGACTTACGTGATATCTTTCTTTAAAGACTGTTGCCGGTACAAGCTTGTTGTCCTGTCCTGTATCCTTACGATTACTGTTATTTCTTTTATCCACTTAGGAAACCCTTGTTCTTTGTTTATCTTACCCAAGATTTAAATAGTTCTTAAAGTTGATTACTCATTCTTCAGCATTCTCTTTCAGTTCCACATTTAAAAGCAAAGCTAATCATATTGTTCTCATCAGGAAGCAAACCAAGTTGAACCAAATCANGCAGAATATGGACAAGTTCATGGCTTTTAAATCTATCCTGCATCACATCTTATGTGACAAGATTAATTAAGGCTCTTTATATGACTTTTAATATTTTTTTCGACTTACGTGATATCTTTCTTTAAAGACTGTTGCCGGTACAAGCTTGTTGTCCTGTCCTGTATCCTTACGATTACTGTTATTTCTTTTATCCACTTAGGAAACCCTTGTTCTTTGTTTATCTTACCCAAGATTTAAATAGTTCTTAAAGTTGATTACTCATTCTTCAGTATTCTCTTTCAGTTCCACATTTAAAAGCAAACCAAGTTGAACCAAATCAATGAAACAGAGAATCCTATTTTTTAAGAAATATGCTGGAAAAGATAATGTACTCAAGTTTGAAAGAAATCCGGCTGATGTGAAATAAGAAGTCGAAGTAGTGATGGTAGTAGTGATGATCCCTTTAGTAATTATACGTTTTTAAATATTTTTCAGTTAGAGAGAATTTTCCCCCAAAATCTATAGCGAGTTCATTGGCAACACGTCTGATAGAAACTACTTAAGCTTCAACCAGCCTTTATTTAATTCTTCTCTAAAGTTTCTTTTAAATGTTTTTGCTGTTGAAAAAATTATGTTTGAATGAAAAAACTCTATAATATCTTGTTTCAACACAGCATACATTTAAATGTTTCTTTATTGCAAACTTAAAGTTGAGCATAAAGTCTCAATATCTATTGGTGTTCAACACCATTGTCGACAATTTAATGTTGCTAGCCCTTTTAAAATAAATTTTAAAACTATTTTTTTAATTCCTTGCCACCATGTGAAAACTTCAGAATAATCTCTTTACTTTGTTTCTCTACATGTAGGTCCAACAGAAGATATGATCTAAATGAACAACAAAAGACAAACCATGAGAAATTTAATGGGTTTTATAGACTTATAGAAGGAAATGGTTTTAAAATAAGAATACATTCTGTTCTGTGTTCTGCGACTACATTCAACACTGACAATTAGCCTTCCCTTCAGTTCTATAATACACCTCTCTGCTATAAGTGTAATGCAAATCACATAAAAAACTGTTTAAGTGCCCTAAAAATTTAAACAAAATGTACAATGGGGAACATGGGTCAAAATGGGTTCCCTAAATTCGGAAGTATTGTTTGATGTCATTAAGAGAGGTCCACGTTTGATTAAGCATACTCACGAATGGTAAAGAAACACGAGAAAAGGGCTGCTGGTTGTTCTTTTTAGCACAGTCAGGTGAACCAGAGTTGTAGTATAGTGCACTCGGAGTAACACTAATCGGCTAGCTAGGCCCAAACCACACTGTTTATTGATTACGTGAAGAGCCTTATACTGACAGCTAAAGTAGTACAAAATACAAACTTTGTCATTGAATGCTAGTTAGAAACCAGTTTGGTTCTGTTTTTGTATATTTAGCTTTCAGTTTCGATTTTATACATCTAGTATTACATTTTCAATTCATGGTTTTAATAGCAAACACTAGTAAAAGAAGCAATGATTAAAGTTTTGTTTCAATATTTTAACAATAAAGCTTCCATGTGGAAGTACGTTATTGATATTTACTGTACAGTAACAGATAACATTTATTCAAATTATTTTGTTGCCGGGTCACTTGTTAGCTCTGTTAGCTCTTTTTGTAATCAGTGGGACTTTTAAGATGAGCGTGAGGGTTTTCTCTGTTTCTCTTTTATTTCATTGAGAAAATGAAATGAAATGAAATTACTTGCGATTTTGGTCAAACATCTCACTCTACCCGCCCACTTCCCCTCCACACAAGGATTTCTCCGCCAGAAAAAGAAGCTAGTCATTTTTAGGTCAGAAACAGTTTCCAGGTTAAAGTTCTGGTCATATCTCTTATTAACAGATATTTCTAATATGAGAAAAATGTCAAGCACCGATAGTATCCATTATTTGAAAATATGACCAGCAATATTGGTACCTTATTTCTTTTACTTAAGGCCTTTCTATCATAAGAAAGAGCCCTGGGAATATTTACAATTTGATGACGAAGAATTTATCCACTTATCTTATTATATTTTTATTATAAGGCTATTTCCTTGTTAGACTTGAAGTTTATAATCAATGTTTGCCATTGCTTAGTCTCATTTTTTTCAAAACTCGATAACATTTTTTCTTCCCCCTCTAATTAACCACTTCTCTGAAAAGCACAAATTCCAAATTGGAAAAATCAGTAAGCGTCCTGGCGATTGAAAAAGAACATGAGCAAATACAGTTTGATGATTAGAAAAATATCCCTTAAGAGTAATGAGACTGTTTCAGCAAAGAATAGAAGTCATCGTCAATCCATTCAGGTTGCTTTAAGTGGAAAATTGGTGTAGATCTCTAAAAATAGTTACATTAGCTGTAATCTCAGGTCAAGTAAAAAAAATATACTGGTTTACTGCAGCTGTAGATAGCAAAAACTTTAAAATTATATAAGAAAATTGTTATCAGATTAAATACAATATATAGGTTTCTCGAAAATTCAGTAATGAAATTAGTTAATATGATTCACGAGTGTGATTGTAGTGAATTCAATGAAGCCTATGGTTCTTTTAAGTTTACCTAGTCTGGTCTATTTGCAAAAGTGATATTATATCAAAGTAACGGAAATTGAATTCTACAATGAATGTGACCATCTCAAAGAAAATGATAATGGGAAATTGAATAAAAGGACAAAAACGAAAGGTAGATCTTTAATTTAGAGATCTTTGACCGAAAGTGGAAGAAAGAAATCACATCAAGTCCAGACTAAATAAAAGGAAAGAGAAAGGACTATTCGCCCTGCATTAAAGTAAAACCAAAATACAGTGATTTAAGTTTTATTAGAAAAGGTTAATAAAGTTTTGAAATTCTCTTACTTAGAATAAATGTCCTAATACAAATAAATGATGGGGGTGATCATATCGGGTCATTTTCTCAGTCGGCCAAGTATGCTGACTACATTTTTAAGACCCTAGATATGTTCACCAACTTTCAAAAACAACAAATAATCGGCTTTAGTTACATTGTCTTGGCAAAAGTGTTTCGGAATAATTTTCTCTCAAAAATATCACAGTTATTTTTAGCCCTCAAAATCTCAGAGCCCGAATATATTGGTCAAACCTAAATTTCAGGCTCTAAATATTTATATGATCAACCCCGACATAAAAGTCAATGAGTTAACACTTTGTAATTAATTAGAGCGCTTTGAAAAGTTCAAGTCCAGAAATAATTTTGCGTGTGAATTTTTAGAAAAAACAACATGCAAATATGTATTGTTAGCAAGTTCAAGGCCTTGGAGGTCATTCGACTTGTCGAAAATATGACTTTTTACCGTATCATTGGACAAAGAGACTTGCTTCATTTTCGAAGCTGCAGAATCACCTAGTACAAGCTTCGTGCATGTCACAAGGTAGGGTTTTAACAGTTTTTCTGCGATGTCCTGTGGCTTTTTAGCTTTAGCCACAAGCAGGGCAGCGGCCCAAGACGCCTGAATGATTGCCTTTGATTGTACTTGGAAACTATCCGCTGTGTCCATTGGCTTTCATTTCAAAGAGTTCTTTGTTTTTACTTCCCATTCGAAATGAATCCTCATGAGATGTTATCTCAGCTGATGGGGTTTCATAGAGTCATTGGACAGTGTTTTATGGCAAATAACGCATTGAGAAAGCTGCTCTCCACTTCTCTCCACAAATGTAAACCCAAAGGTCATGTCATTTTCGTTTTGGCATAGCCTGCTTTTGAAGTCTGAAAAGGTAAAAGGGAGAAGAAAAATAAAAAGTGTGTTTCCATCTACCTTGGAACGAGCAATCAAGATATGTTTTGTCTTGTGACTCTTGACAGAAATACTGCGACTTTAATCGCAAAGATAAATTAGAAACTTACCTCAGAACGAATTCTCGGGAAAAGCTTGCTGATGGGCTGAAGCGATTGCAAATTAGCTTCTAAATTATGCCTGCTGAAATCCTGTTCGTAGTCGAAATGTAATGTAGACCTGCAAATTGTGTTCGCAATCAAAGCGATGCAAGTGATATTCGCTTTCACTGCAAACATTCTTACTTGCAGACAGTTCATTAAACTTTACATGCCTCATTTATTATTCACATTCAACAAACGAATTTATTAGTCACTGCATGAGACCAGGGAATTACATTTATGACAGCTACGAAGATGTTTGAACTTGAACGATTCTTAGACTTTCTTGGATGTGAAACAGATAAAAAATGATTAATAAATGTTAACAATACATGTCACGCTCTGGATGTGTGTCCTTCGTGAAAAAACCCACATCAAATCTGGTATAATTAACGGTCATTCCCCACCTGGCCATCCCGCCATTTCCCATTGGTTAAGAATCCATGGTCTATTAAGTTCGTTTAGTCTCTTTATTGCATGGATATGAGTTGACTTAACAGTTCCAGGGATGATTCTTGAAGCCTGGTCCTGGATCCCATGTGGTTTCTCAAAGTTAGACATTACTACTGTTACCGATGCAGGTATTCCACAGTGTACTGTCTATCTGACCTTCATGCTGTTACAGAATAGGGAAGAACGTAGCTGGTTTCTTTCAAGGCGGAACAAATGCAAATTAATGTTTTTTAATAGAACGGTGAGTTCTTTTCTCTTACCAATATTCATTGAAAATCAATAGATCTGATTCCTTCTTCTCTTGAAGAATGCACATCAACAAGAATGTTGGTTTGTCATTTTCTCAAAATCTTTTTTGTTCTTATATTTTAATCAATTGCTGCGTCTGCTTCTAAAAAAAGTTGGTTCTTTGAATCAAGCTAGAGTTTTGTAAACTCAGTGGCTCAGTGGCTCAATGCCTTAAATGGTTCTTAATCCCCCCAAAATTTTGAGAACTCGGATAAATTTCTTTTCGTTTAATGGTTCGTTAGCAACATCCTTCTCTGTAGACGTAAGAGCTTAATCGTATCAAAATCATAAGCTTTTTCTGAGCTATGTTTCGAATTTTCCATCGTCAGGCGACTGAAGTGACTAGGTATGGCTGTTTTATACCTTGGGACTGTGGACCTACGTGTGGAAAGGGATCGAGTTGTTTCGAGGAGTGGCGTAATACCTGTTGTGTTTGTTGTGTTCCTTTCTTTAGTGCTGGGACTCATATTACTGGAAGGGTGTAGGATATATTGTTGATGTAATTGCCATGCTGTAAGGAATGGATTTTTCCTTTATTTTTCTTATTGTCGTGTTGATTTCCTTGTCTAAAGTCCTTTTATTTTCCCCGTCAGAGGTATTCTCCCATCATCAGGCTGACGATGGGAGAATTATCGCTCGAAAAGCAGGGTAGAAAAAGCTTACGACTCATAGTATGATAAAGCTGTTACATTAAATTAGACTATTACTGAAAAATTACAAGTCTGATAACATGATAAAGCTCTTACATCTATAGCTTCCTCTGAGTCCATAAAGTTCAGAATTTTCAAGGTCAAATTTTAAGTTGGTTATTTTCTGCCCCGTTGTAAACAGCATAACAGTATACATTTTTCAGGCTAAACACTACCTGAATAAAAAGTTTAATTTGAGTGCGTCATCCTAGTAATAGGTTTAAACTTGACCAATAATCAGGCACTCAGATAGATAGCGTTTTCTTGTAACACAAAAGAAGCAGTTCTTGAAAGGAAATTATGTCAAACCCACTTCAACCTTACTAAAATGTTTTTTCCATCCCATTCTGTAAAGAAATATACATTATTGTCATTAAATAAACCATTTGCTTAAAAACCTTATCTAACATTGGAATTTCGGAGACAGATACTGTCAGGAACTTGATAAGATAGTGAAAACAGGCGCCCTAGTTAATGTTACCAATGACTTATCTCCACTTGGGATGATAAAATTCCTTACGCTTGGATCTTTGATTGAAATTCCGTACATATGAAACAAGGTCATTTAGCTTAACTACACTTTTTGGAAGAACAAAATTGAGTTACAAAATCGCTCAGTTAATATTTGGTTAAAAAAATTAGTTTAAGATAACTGAAAATCAGATCCAAAGCAGAGTTTGGGAATTTTTAAGGAAAAAGAAGTGAAAAAAATTAATTGTGCCAAACTGGATTTGATAAAAGCCAATTGTTTTCATAGACATCCCCTCCACCAACAAGGCTGTCAGTAATAGTTTAATAGTAATAGCAATCTAATCTTCCACTATTTTATTAATATGTAGTTAAGATGAAAAAGACAGAAAAAAGTAATTTTATTCTCTTCAGTTGTAATTTTTAAAAAATACTGATTTGGACTTTTACCTGAACATTCTGAAAAAATGTCACTTGCTCCAAGATCTGCTCGTAACAATTTTTTTAAAGTATTTGTTTAAAGGAAATAGTGTTATCCCACTCGTCCATAAGTATTAATATTTGTGAGCAATAATGTGAAATTTTAATTCAAATTCTTTAATGAATACTCCCAAATGGCCTGTAGGAATCTTAGAATTCTGTTATCCTCAGAGGGAGGAAGTCAAGAAAACAGAAAACAAAATGATCTCAATCGTGAACAGGAATCAAGGAAGAAAATTCATTCTTGTTTGTTGCTAACACGGCGTTAAAAGATCTGAAGCCAGCAAAGACGTATTTTGCCCGTAGTTACAAAAACTTCACTCCCTACTTCCTCCTTTTTCAGCTGTGTTTCACAACAACATCTCCCATGTTAGCAGAGAGACATTATTTGTAACCTTTTGCCCTGCAAAAGGTCTTCTGAATCGTAACCAAGCACTCTCATTTAATCCACTCTAAACAAATTCTTTTGTACAAAGGTGGATGATGCTCCGTCAATTCAGATAGAGGAGAATCTACAACCAAAGAGCTATAATAGACGAATGATATAAACAGCTAAAGGGGAAAAGCAAAATATAGGAAAATTTGAGAGAATATCAATTGGAGTACAAACTTACTGAAACCATAGGATCTCCAGCAAACATGAACGATTAAAGAATAAGAGAAGCTTTCATCATTTTCGCTCTGAAAAAACAAAGTACCCTTTCTGGAGAGATAAACTGATAGATTGGTAGATAGCTGGCTATGTAGCTTGATGGATGGATAGACATGTACGATGTGTGGAGCATTTCATACATGATATATGTATATATAGTGGTGGAAGACAATAAAAATCAATAAAACTTAGTTTAGAACTGTCAATTTCATGTTTTCACAATCGTCAGCTAAACAAAATGAATATATTTCTCTAGCGTATCTAGTTATAACTAGAACAAATTACAAAAGATATATAATTACCCTCATGGGATTGGTATAATTGGTATAATTGAATATGTAGTAATAAAAAGATTTTTAATTGCTTTATCACACCGAGTCCTTTGATTTATAATTAGCTAACAGGAATTTATTTAAGTGTCTACATTTTGCAATGAGTTCACTACGTTTGTTCAACAGTTCCTCTTTGTTAACGTAATGACGGACCTAGTGATTTTCTGCAATTCTAACCGCCCATCCACTGATAGGATGAGAAAAGAAATTTTTCGGATCTTCAAAGGTATCAATCTGCAATTTGATTGATGAAAGGTATCAATCTGCAAATAGAAATAGCCACTGGACTCCGTTCTGTCAACTTCCTCCATATAACTATGGACCTACCTACGAACTCATTTCGTCCGTACAAGAAACCCAATGACTACCTTCTCTATGTAAATAAACCTTCAAACCATCCTAAACAGATCCTTAATCAACTACTAACGAATCAAAAACCGCCTATGAAGATGCATTGAAAAAAACGTGGCCTTTTGCAATTTGGGGTTTTAACAGGGAAAAAAGGTTTGTGTTTTTTTCATTTGACACTTGCTACTTGGTGGTTAGGAAACTGAATCTTAGGAGCAGTCTCTTAAGATGCTCCTCTGAACAACTGTTGTATATTATAGGATTCATTGCAGTACTGCGTGCCTGCCTGTGTGTGTATTTAAGTATCCAGATCAGGTACATGACTCTGAGATCCCTAACTTGCTTTTAGCTATGGAAATGGGTTCGGAAGAGCTCGGTTTTATTTTTCATCTTGATTGAAGGTATAATATATTGTTTCAACTTTTAAAAATAAGTCGCGCCTTCTAATCTAAGCAAATGTTTTCCTGTGAGTCACCTACCAGTGGAAGTCTTGGAACGTATTATCAACAAAATATTGGTTGAGGTCCCTATCAACGTACAGTACTCTGCACATCAATACAAATCTTATTCTTTTTCACAGGCTACTAAAGAACGCAAAGTACCTAAAGAAAGGACTGTAAATGAATATATTGTTGAGTTAAATGATGAACCAGGACATGAAAGTCACAATGAATTGAAAAAATTCCTCAAAGAAATCCAATCTGTCAGTAACTACCCAACTTTTGTTTATTTTTACTGCTTCATTGTTTGTTGTCAAGTGTTTCTGGGTCCCTCGTAGTTGTCTTGTGCGCACAAGGAATTACTTTTCCTTCGGGTAATTTATTAATCCCCTAAATCCCACGACCAGAGATCCTTTAGTGGGGTACTTTTATTACTCACTATAACCCATTTTTATATATCGCTGACAGCAAGGCCAATTTTTTACTGCTGACTACGCCACCGCTTACATGATGCTGTTTTTGCAACGGAATTATAGAAATCTCGTACTTGAGCAAATACTTACGACTTACGCACAGAACAAAATTCATAGTATTGATAACAAGAGTGACCGGGGCGGTGCATTTTTGTCCGACCTGTGAAATTTCCGATTCAGAGAAATCAGGCTCACGCGACTTTGACTCTATTTCCTTGCTAAGATAGACATAGTTCACAGTAAGTGTCTTGTTGAAGAGTTAAAATAGTTTGAAAAATTACTAAGTATCTTGAAAGTCTGTTAATTTTTTGTCACACTTGACAAGTCATAGTAATTCATTTAATATGTCCTTGAGACTCGCTTGTTGCACTGAAATATCAAAGGTTGATACATGCTTGTCGATCAACTGATATTTGCCCTCCTTTTTACTGAGAGATATCTCAAATTTCGACTCTGATCAGTGACATTGCCACTTCAAAGATATAGAAGTTACCCTTCATTGGAAAAGCACAGATAAACAAAGTGAGGATACATTAAATGCTTCCAATTTTTCTGAAGCTCGCTTCACAAATAGCGATAGGGAGTATCCACATAACAAAATATCAAGATTTATTCATATTTTTGTAACATGTTAGTCATTTATAAATTGCTTTTGACTTGCGTGTGAAGCAAGTAAGTCTAAAGCAATTTCTGAGTTGAAATATGTTAGTCACTCTAATTGATTTAAATCCTAAAAGTCACTTTCATCAATCAAATTGCACAGAATCAAAAAATACTACCCATCTTCTTTGGTCAGATCAAGTTTTGAGATATGATTAGTGCATGTTTTGACCCTTGAATAGTACTCAGCTTAAGAAAAACAGGACTGTAGCTGGCCCAATCTTTGTTTTTGTAATAAAAAAAAGAAAACAAGAGCAGACTCAATCTGAAACCAAAACTGTATCTGTCTTTTACTTTAGGAAACTGAAACTATTTCTGTCTGCACCTGGGTGATCATATATTGTTTAGCTGAACTGAACTCCAGTCAAAGTGACCTGAACTAGCGAAGAACAGATGTACTGTTTCTATTTAGTATTTTAGATCAAGAAAGAATATACAAATTATCCTGACAGGTTCTGTTATATATGTGGTAATGTGATTCTTCCTGGTCATCTTGCAAAATAACTAATTTTGTGAAGAAGGCATATTATCCTTACTTTGGAGTTAAGCTTGGAGACAAGTACAAGCAGGTTAAACCCCATATTAACTGCAAAACATGTGTTGAGAATTTGTGTCATTGGAGAAATAACAAAAGAAAAAGTATGCCATTCGCTGTTCTTATGGTGTGAAGAGAGGGTAAAGATCATGTGATAGACTGCTATTTTTACGTGATTAATCTCCAAGGAATCAATCGCAATAACAAATATTGTGTTCGTTATCCTGATGTTCTGTCTGTTATAAGATGAGTCCTTCATAGTCCAGACCCACCTGTTCCTGAGCAAGATGTTGCAATGGAATCTAACTTTGAATCGCAATCTGGTAACATATTCCTTTTCCAACCGATAATTTCAGAACACAAAGCAAGAAAACCATACCGAATAAGGTCATCTTGATAACTTTAAAATTCAAAGTATTGATCAAGAAAATAACCAGATTTTATCAGAGTCTAATTTTCGATTCCTTTACAAAATCATCGTCAGGACAGTAAAAATACATTTGAAAACAAGCTATATATACAAGAAATTTGTTGCGTAAAAAGTAATTAATTTATTAGACAGCAATCATGGAAAAAAGAAACAAAGATAGGTATAAAGAAGTTAAAACAATTGCCTCTCTTGGGAGGCTTTTATTCCGCAATTTAAATTCTGGTTTACTCTCCGAACTACCGATCATGGAGCTTTTAAGCAAGCTAACTTGGAGCGTGTGAGTAAGAAAGTGGAAAGATGTAAACTCGATATTGACATTTTATGCAAATGTCGTGATACAAACATCATCCCGAAATTCACCAACCTCAAACAACTCAAGCGAATGGATAAAAGAACGCGTTTCAAGTTTTGTAGGAGACTGTTGTATGACGAGATTTCGAGCAAACACAGACGTTTGAAGGAGCTTCGACATCAACAACAAGAACTGTCAATTTTACTTCAAAACAAAACGACATGGATGAAACAGAAATGTATAAAGTATAGTATAAACTTTGTTATCTCTAAATACGTCTCCAACGTAAAATTCAGACACTCAAGAAAGTATGAACGACTTCTTGAGAAAAGTAACCTTGAAAAAGGCATCCAGAAAAATATAAATAATGTTGTATGGAATTTATCATCGCGAAATCTCACAAATGAAGAATACGATGTATTGTCTTTAGCCTTAAATCATGGAATGGCTACAAAATTGAATACGAATGACGTGTTACCGGCAATCGAATTTAGAAACAACCTACTTGAAGATAACTACCACTCAAGAACAATATAAAGATAATGAAGATAATACGTCCAAAACACGCTAAGGTCGCAAGAGCACACGGATTACCAAAAGTACATAAGACATTTGACAGAGTACTAAGTTTCCGGCCAATAATAGACACTGTGGGTTCCACCCACTACAACGTAGGAAAATACATCACAAACCTCTTAAATCCTTTTACAAATCCAATATTCACTGAAAGACACCTTCGATGCTGCAGAACGTACTAAAACTATCCATAAAAAACGCTGAGAAAACGACAAATACACACTGGTATCACTCGATGTTGTATCAATCTTCACCAATGTTCCCCTACAGAGTACTGCTGACATCGTCCTTGGCCGTGTTTACAACCAGAAGCTGATTGTAACAACATTATCAAAGAAAACCCTTACAAAACTCATCCTTCATACTTGCCAAAAAACTGCATTTACTTTTAACAACACGATATATGAACAGAAGGATGGAGTCAGCATGGGGGCATCATAAGGACCGGTGTTAGCGAATATTTTTATGACCGAATGTAAAAAACTTGTTACTGACAAACTGATTAATGATGGAACATTAAAATTCTATGTCCGATATGTCGATGATACATTACTATTGGTAATGTATCATCGACACATCGGTACTATTGGTATGTACAAAACGCACAGACATAGATAAAGTTCTTGAAGCTTTCAATGGTTTTGACAGTAACCTTAAATTTACGGTAGATGTATTCGAAAACGAAACTCCACACTTTCTAGATCTGGAGATATGTCCCGAAGGTTTGACAATTTTTCGAAAGGATACACATACGGGCCAATATGTGAATATCGACCCTTTCACCCCGTGGAGCTGGAAAACATCCTGGATATGTTCTCTTGTTGTTAGAGCAAAGAGAATCTGCGAAAACAATAAACTGAAAGACGAAATTAAATCCATTAAAACATTTTCATCCTGGAATGGCTATCCGAAATGCGTTGTCAATAGCATTATAAAACGCATGTTGAAAAATGACAGGCCAACAAATGACGTCACAATTGCAACAGAAAATAAAGACGCTCCAAAAGTTTTCATACATACCAGCTACGCTGGAGAGAAAGGTAAGCAATTACTGAAAAGTTGTTTAAAAAAACTGCGACGTTGTACGAACCAAAATGTGGATTTTGTTACACGTTACTCTGTTACAAAACTATTCTTCTTTACAAACATGAAGCAAATCATCTGTTGTTTATGAGTTTACCTGCCCTGGATGCAGTTGCTCCTACGTGGACAAAACGGAAAGATCTTTGTTAGAAAGAACAAAAGAACACGCAACTCCTTCAGATTCTGCTATTAAAACTCACATAGATAATTGCCCCAATGTAGACTATTTATTTTCACTATATAACATAATAGCGAATGATGTCAACCCAATGAATTTCAAAATTAATCTCGCACACGACAATAAATCAATTATTGACTACTGAAACAACTGGAACATTCTTTTATACAATGAGGCTTTTCATATAAAAGAGAAGTGCCCTGCTTTAACTTGCGGGATGAAAGCCTCTCGAGGGATGCAATTGTTTAACTTCTTTATACCTATCTTTGTTTCTTTTTTCCATGATTGCTGTCTAATAAATTAATTACTTTTTACGCAACAAATTTCTTGTATACATAGCTTGTTTTCAAACGAATTTTTACTGTCCTGACGATGATTTTGTAAAGGAATCGAAAATTAGACTCTGATATAATCTGGTTATTTTCTTGATCTTTACCTTCTGTCAGTGAATAAAAATTGTAATTTTCTATCTTTAAAAATGGTTTTAAATGATTCAGTTGCAGTTTCATCTTCTTTATTTTTTAATGGAATAATCCATCCATATAAACTAAAAAACATCAATAATCAGTAGTAGATACTTATAACCCTTGTTCCATTTACTAACTTTTTGCATTTTAACAATGTCTGATGTCCAAATTTTGTCTATTGATTAACCATACACACTTCGTCGAGTGAATTTTCTTATTATAGGTTTGTGAATCTCATTTGCTAATTGTATTTTCCAGTATTCACTCGACCATCTTTTCCGTTTTTTGACTTCATACCTAATTAAAATTTTTGTTTTGTATTGATAACATTTTTAGCTACCGTAACCCATTTGACCATAAGACATTTTGTCTAATGATTCGGCCATATCTCGATCACATTCATTTTTTGACTTTTTACCAACAATATAACAAACGTCATGTTTAGCATTAATTTCATGTACTTTGTTATATGGTTTAACATTATATTATATTATATTATAAAGATTTGTCCATTAAAATCATATTTAACTGTCGATCAAGCCGGTTGTATATACCCATATATTTATAGTTACTAGGTGTAAAACCAGCTTTTGGTTTTGGTAGTTTACCTATTATTTTATGAATATCAATTGCAGCACCTATATTATTCTTATTTTGTTTAATAAAACTATTATTAAAAGTTGATTTAAAGGTCAATTTACCGTATTTAGGTTTCTTATAATATTCATTTGAATTAACTGTTTATTTTTTACACTTAACACAATGAGTAGCCATATATTAGTAGGTTAGATTGTTTAATCAAAATTCTCCATACATGTTTTATGCTCTTCATCAAGAAATAGAAACTCGTATGGATTCAGTTTATCAAATAAATTTGAAATAATCATCTTTTCCATAGCAATTAAATTAAAGTGGTTATTAGTAACTGTAGAATAGACATATATGAAAAATTTAAACGGATTTTTGAGGTGTGTCATAATATGATTGACTGATTTATATTGGACTGATTTGATTATGTTTACCATCAGTGAAATGATTGGCTGTCAAGTTTTAAAATATTACAACTTTTCTATTATTATTTGGGTATTCAACAGTATTAATTTTTTAACCAGGATAACCAACTTTCTTCAAAATGTCTATCATTAATGTTTGTAGGTCTTTTAACTTATTTTGATGATTGCTAGGCGTGTACATTTACATTTTTTCACAATAAACTAAAGGTTTTCCTAATACATGCATTAACATATTTGTTTTTGCCACAATTACTTGCAGATCAACAATCTAAATCCCTCATCTGAGACGTTTAATCTTCTTTTTTTGTTATTTTTATAATTATAATAAGTTGGTATCTTCATATATAATATACTAGTATATCAATATATAAGTATTAAATCAACACATATTTTATTTAACCTACTATATATGGATATTAGTAATCTATAAAGGAGAGTAGAAAAAGCCTTCAATTTCAAATGTAGGATCAGAAATGAACTGAAATTATGAAGATATAGCTGAAGATAAAAAATATCAAAATAAAGTCAAGTTTAAACCAATAACGGATGCTCAACTTGATGTTAAGGAAACTGTTGATGAGAGAAAAAATCAATTGATTGAGGAATTGAAGGAGGGTCAAAAGAATTAATTAAAACAATTAATTTGAATAGTAGAGTTTACCAAAATATGGAAATTCAGTTAAATAATGAAAAGGCTTAAGTCAATAGAGATTATGGGCTTGATCCATCATGGAGTAAATTGGCTAAAAGAGATAATGTTACAAATATTATTAGATCTCTAAATGGTAAGCAGAATTGTAGTGATTGTAATATTATGGATAAAGCTATGAAAGATCAGAGTGCTATTAGAAGATATTTGAAAATGATTGATTATATTTTTAAAGAGAAAATAAAAAAGATAGAAAAGTTATATCAGAATATAAAACACAAACACACCAAAATATTGTTGGTGAATGTGTTCAATACAATCAAGGTTTCAGAAAATACAAAAAAAAGTCTCAACAATCTTATAAAGTTGATAAAAAAGCTAATTATGGTCAGATTATTTTTAACTAACTAAAATTGATGGATCAATATCTAACTGAAGCTCATCATCATCATCATGGACGGAAGGCTCATGGTTGAGTCGCCGTGGCTNATTTGACAATCATCATCATCATGGACGGAAGGCTCATGGTTGAGTTCGCCGTGGCTTCTTTCGTCATGGCTCTCCACTTAACCCGGTCTTGTGCTGCCCTGTACGCCTGGATGACAGTTAGTCCAGATTCTTCTTTGATGTTGTCCATGTACCTTGTTCTTGGCCTGCCCTTTTTCCTAGACCCGTAGACCATACCCATGATTAGCGTTTTCTCCAGTGTCTCGCTCCTTAGTACGTGTCCCAGGTATGACAGTCTCCGGTTCACTAAAGTCTGTGAAAGACGCTTGTCGCATTCTATTCTGCGCAAAACTGAAGCTCATAAGGATGGAAAAATCATATACGAGGATAAAGATGATTAATCAATAATTGATCTTCTAACAAAAAACACAGCCGTGAAAAAAGATATTCAACAAAAGCATAACAAATATTCTATAACTTGAATATGTTAAGTGGTATACCAAAACATAGATCTTCTGGTAAGAATATATTGACAGGAAGTAATATGATTTTTTACAACAATCTAAACAGTCTATTAAAATATCTACATCTTGTAATAGCTAGTCGAAGGGCTGAAAATACCAACCAATCACTTGTTAATGAATTATGGATCACAATTGATAAATTACTAGAACTAAATGAAATTACAAAAGAGCAACATGATATGTATGTTAAACGGTTTTTAATATAACCTATTATTATAGAACGATATTCCATTAATTTTGACATTAACTTCTAGTTAAAAAGAGAGTAAACCTCACGATTTCATTGTAAGATAAAGATCTGAAATCGTTCTTAACAAAAACATACAATATTATGAATCTTTTATTTCCGTTTCTATGAGTTATAGTTGGTACAACATATTACAACTTTTTAACAATAATATCTTAAAATATAGTCATGATACTGGTGTTGCTTGGAAAACTATCACTCTTTCTGATGGCAATTATAGTTATACTGATTTAAACAATACCATTCAATCAGCTTTAGCAGTAAATAGTCATTCAAAATCCGGAATCTTAAAGTGTATATAGCCCTTGAAAATCGTCATAAATTAGATCTTACCAATGTACATTTTGCTAGTCTCATAGGTTTTAATTGTACAAAGATAACAACAACAATATATTCACCTAACCATTCTAATCATTCTAACAAGAGATATGGATATTGTAATGGTTCATACGTCTATAACTAGTGAATTATCTGTTTTAGGCACCTTATCAGACGTGCTTTATCAATTCACTGTAGATAATTTACCTTTAACATATCCATTTCATAAAGAGTCAAGGCATCTTTTATTGAACAAAATTTACAAAAATCCTATTCGTGACCTTAGAATATATATTACTACAAATAATAATCAACCAGTTGATTTAAATAATCTTCCGGTGAGTCTTACACTTTTGATTAGAGAAAGTAATTAATATACTCGTATTATATATGAGGAGATTAAGAAAAATTACAGATCAAATTACTGGTGAATCATACTGGTATGATTTTGATAGTGGTGATCAAATTGATTCTGGAACAAAGCAATTACGTAATGGAATTATGGATAGTTTAACACGAGTTGCAGAAAAAGTTGCTTTAACTCTGACAGGCAGGACTGCTATAAACGTAGCTTCTCAAGCAGCTTCTAAAGCAACTGAAGAAGTTGCTATTAAAGTTGGATAAAAAATGGGAGACGTCATAGCAAAAAAAATTGATTACAAGATTAATAAATTAACACAAGAGAATATGGGTGATCGAATATTTTAACTTCTCAAAGCTTATTCTGACAACAAATCAGCTACACCAAATAACCAAAGGAATAATCCACTATCAATTGAGTTTAACAAAATTTTTGACATATGATTTTTATCTAAACCATCAGTATAGAATGACATTTAGATTTTCAAATAATCTTAAAAGATATGAATATACTAGATATGAAATCAATACTCCATACGCTCAACCTGGAAAAAATGTAAACCCCCAAAAAACAGGCTACGGATTGATGTGGATTCAACAAATCAAACTGGAGCATATGACTGGTATAATGCTTTTATTGAATTAAATTTCAATATAGACAGACAAGTATGGTGGTAGAGGTAATTATAGTGCAGCTGATAACATCAGCACAGTAAACGCTTCTTTTGGAATGACTAAATCAATCAATCTGAAATACAATGGTCAAACAGTTCTAGATGTGAATGATTGTAATCATATTATAAATCTCAAAAATTTAGTTGAGTATTCGAGGAACTACACTAATACAGTAGGAGGAGCTCAATTTCTTTATCCTGACACCAGTCCTTTTGCAAATATACAAGAATACACTTCATTAACCGTAACAGCACCTGATACTATTACTGGAAATGTTAAGTATAGTACAGGTTATCATAAAAGATAGCAATTGCTAACATATTCAATTAAAGACACTATTATATTACTATTGAGCAGATAGGATTTTTCACCCAATTAGAACAACAAATTCTACCAAAATGGAAAAATAAATTTAGAAATTCAACTAAAAAATGATGATGATGTTAACATTCCTAATAGCACTGTAACTAAGAAAGGTCGCTATGCTATTAACCGGATGGTAATTTATTTCCTAGATTACAATTTAATGTAGATTACGAGGCAAAGTAATAATCAACTTTTCTACAGAGCCATAGTTGGTCGTATCTGAAAGAATTGATTGTTACTTCTGATAGTACAGCTGCAAAGCAATCAACATTCAAGGTCACAAGAACCATTAAAAAGTCTTGTTATGACTTTCTGTAAATAATTAATTCAGAAAAATTGAATAATCAGTTACATAACATGTTTATTTATAATACATGTAATATTGCTGGAAATCGAGTTAACTTTTCATCAACACAACTTGAAATAAATGGTGGTATATTTTATCCTGCTGAAAGAATGGAACCTGATAAAGAATTGATAAAGACTTATAGGACATTATTAGAATATCAACTAGATTATAATCAATATCAAATAAATCCATATGATAGTTTTTAAGAGTTTCAGAGGATGTAAGGTAAATTATATTTCGACCTTTGTAAAATGGAAACCTTGCTTTAAAATGGTGACACTAAACTTAAGCTTAGATATACTTTATCAGATGTTCCATTCAAGTCTTATACAATATATGCACTTGTATTACACGAAAAAGAGATCCATTTTGATAATAGAATGGAAGAGTAGTTTTAATTAAATAGTGCTTTTTAAACTTATATCATAAATATTTTATCTAAACTATTTTTATATGACTGAGTGCATTAGTTATAAGGTATCTGTAACAGATAATCAAAAAGTAAAACTTGCTAGAGCTCTTGTTAATAAAACTCCGATTACTTTGAGATTGTCAAGTTGTGAATTAGATGGTAATGATCAATTGATGTTAACTAAAAGACAAATTAATAAAATTAAAAAAGCAGAATCATTAAAGAAAGGTGTTGGCCTTCAGATTTCAAGGCTCAAATGAGTTATGTTGTTCAAAAAAGTGGATCGTTGCTCTCTAACTTGGTGTTGGTAATTTAGTACCAAGATGTCACTTGGTGCTAAATTATTTCCAGAGTAGAAAATCGGTAACTAAAGCTGTTCTTGAGATTAAGACAGGTGCTTTTCAGAGTCTTTCTAGTTTTTGTATGGATAAAATCCTTAGAATTGGATTACACCCGTCTGGTAGTTTTATGATTCCACAAGGTAAAACTATTGGTTACACATAAGAACGTATTAACTAAGAACAGAAAAGGCAATTTTCTGTTTCAAAATAACATTTGACAATCATCTTATGTGTTTAGGAAATAAAACTATAAAATATGCTCTTTTTTAAAAAAATATGCTAATTCCTTTTTCCGATTCATCTTATGAGAAAGGTTCCTTCAGAATTTCTTTCACTGTTTTTGATTTTCTGTAGGGCTTTTTCTCTTTCACTTAGTTCTTTCTTTCGGTCTTTTTGGATGTTAATTTTCACGGATGATTGGAGTTGTTTGTAGCTTTCTATCATTAATGATTCTGGTAAGATACCATAATTTACATGTTTAGGCTTTCAGGTTCTTTCTTTCTGCTGTTTTATTGCTATTGGAATGAAGCTTTTCTTGTCTACTGCGGTCCGTTTTTTCAATGTTATCTTTAATTGTTAACTTTTTCTCAACTTTGTTCTTGTATCATTCCCTTGATCTTCAAGATGATGTGAGTTTTTCAATTCGGTAAAGCTTGTAGTTTTTTAGCTTTTCGTAAGATAGTTTCTGTAGCAGCTTTTAGAATTGCTGTATTAAGTTTCCTCGACATGCTGCTTGCATATTTTTGGAGGGTGTTGGTTTTAGCCTTATATTTGTCTGTCAGCATAGAGTAGTCTTCTCGCCAGGCTTGCCTATAATTTCATCTGGGGAATGATCTGCCGTCATTTGGTTGGTAAGCAAGGTTGAAGGAGAGTTTTACTGGCTTGTAGTCACTGCATGAGAATTCGTCTATCACTATTTCCTTAGCATTTTGTGTAAAAGACTGATGTAAAAGGCTTGATTTGAGGTAGATCTCAACACCCATCTTCTTGAGTAGTATACTAGTGACCCATTTAGGCTCTGCAGTAGCTGAAAGTGTTGTTCTATTTGTCAGTCGTCCAGCGCCTAACCTCTTGAATCTCTTTAATTATATTCACAACTATGGAAGCGACTGTTGTAGTCATGGATAATCAAGAGGCTTACTGTTAGATATTTTTGGTGTACAAGGACATTTGATGAGCCTAGTGGCCAGAGAGATAGTAAATTTTGGTCCGCTTTCATTGCACTGAATTTCTGCCAGATCAGCAGTGTCCACGGTAATGTGTGTCTGCTAGTTTGTAATTTTTTACAACGGTTAGTATTCCATCTTTTTGTCTTTCCTTTCTGTCGTGCAGGAGGTTTGATAACTACTGATTGTCAAAGGAGGCTTCAAGTAAGGTGTGTCTATTGGATAAAAGCTTTTATTTTCAGCAAAAGGGAATTTTGTATGCTTCACTGTAGAAAAAGTTTTTTTCCATGCCTCAATCGGATAATTACACCAATGTCTTCTTGTCTTCTTCTTCTCCTCCTCCTCCTTTCGGCCTGTTTCTACGAGTCAGGTCGAAATGGTCTCTTGACGTAAGTCGTATTCACTTTCCTTTGTCCTTCATGTCGTCCATCGTCAATCCAACTCCTTCCATGTCTCTCCTGACTACGTCTCTCCAGCGCATCTCCTCTCTTTTCCTGCTCCTCTTGCCTTCTACCTCACTAAAGAAACTTCCCTTGACCATTGCCTTTTCTTCCATCCTCATAACACGACCAAACCACCTCAGTCTAACTTCCCTTGCCTTTTGTCGATTATTAGTAACTTTCATAAATCTACTTATCTCCTCGTTGGTCCAAAGTTCCCACAGAGGTACACCTATCATCCACCGAAGCATCCTCATCTCCATCGCCATTAGTGACGACTCTTCTGATCTTCGCAGAGGCATTACCTTTGGTCTGTACATGAGTGCTGGTCTCACCACACACTTGTAGATCTTCACCTTCAGCGTCAATGGCATCGTCCTATCACAGAAAATTTCAATATATTCTGTTTCTGATCTCTTTGTTACATCCTTCTTGTTCTTCGATTAATGACTCCAGGTAGCAAAATTTGTTCACCTGCTTTATGGGATTCCTTGAAGTGTCGCCAATGTGACACTCCCTCTTCCTCTTTTGCTGGTCACTAGCGCTTCTGTCCTCCTTGCGTTTAAGTAGATACCTTTCTCTTCTAACGAATTCTGCCATCCATTCAATTTTCTCTGTAGTTCTGCCTCATTTCCTGCTGCAATAGCCAAATCATCTGCAAAGAGCAATTTCATTGGCAGACCTTGTCTTGCTGTTGCACTGATGGCATCTATTACCATAGCAAAGAGGAAAGGGCTCAGTTTTGAGCCTTGTTGTAGGCCAGCTTCAATGCTGAACTGGTTGGTCACACCTGTGGGGTCCTGAAAGCGGTCTTGCTCTGCCTTTACAACTTTTCTCCACCAGAACCATCTTTTCTGTCACGCCTCATTTCCGTAAACATCAACACAATGCACCAAAGCTTTGTACAAGTAACAAAAACTTCTAACACAAAAAAGCTGTTCTTGTGCTTTTTTTGTTTTACAAAGGGACATTAAATGAGAATACCTTAACGAGGTAAAAAATGCCCGATGAATGAAGAGTAGTGTTCTGATCTCAGTGCACAAGAACAAGAGGTGTGGCAATTACCTAAGCATCAAGTTGGTGTGCCACACAGTGAAACAGTGGAAAAGGATATTGGATGCAAAGTTGCGAGAGGAGGTAAGACATATTGTACAACGGCATGGCTTCATGCCAGCTCGAAGTACAACCAATGTACGAGTACGACCAATGCCCGTTCGCTCTAAGCAAAGGTAGAGAAAAGGAGAAAAAGAACTAAATTGAATCTTTTTCGAACTGGAGAAAGTATATGACAGGGTCTCGAGAGAAGAACTATGAAATTTCATGAGGAAATTAGAAACAACAGGGAAGTATTAAAAACTGATGCAGCATATGAACTTTCTTTTCGTCTTTCGGCTCCTCCCGTTAGGGATCGCCTCCCTTTGGTGTTGTCAGCAGCGTCCTCTCTTTTTGCTCCTATCGCCTTCATGTCTTCTTCAACAGATTCCATGTATTGACTCCTTGGTCTTCCTCTCTCCCTCCTCCTGGACAGGTGCATTTCTATGTATTCTCCTCCCAATGTATTGCCCTCCCCGTTTGATAACATGTCCAGATCATCTCAGTCTTACCTCCCTTTGCTTCTCTTCTAATCTTCTAGCATGTGCTATACCTCTGATGTTTTTATTTCTGATATGATCTAGACGTTTGACCCCAAGTGACCATCTCAGCATTCATAATTCTTCCACTTCCAAGTCAACTTTATGCTTCTTTATTGTTGCTACTGTCCCAAGCCCATACGACAGAACTGGCAGTACTACCGTTCTGAATACTTTTTCTTTTACTTTTGGTGATAGTTTTCTGTCACGCAGTACTCCAGTAATCTCCCTCCACCCATTCCATCCTGGTTATATTGGCTTTTTTTCTTCTCTGTCGCATCTCCGGTCGCACTGCTCTGTTGATCCCAGATACTTAGTCTTCTGTCTTTGTTACATTTGTTCCTTGCATGCTTATTTTGTCATCCTTTCTTCCATTCAAGATCAGGTAATCTGTATTCCTTATTTTTCTAGAGCATCTCTCCGCTTCTCCAGTTCTTCTTCAGCTCTATTCCTTGTCTTACTGCACAACACAATGTCATCAGCAAATAGTCCATGATGCTTCTTTCCTGACTTCATCAGTGTATCGATTTATAAATACTAGAAATAAGAAGGAGCTTAGAATCTATTCCTCGTGGAATCCGATCTTGACATGGAATCAATCATGCATCCCTCCAGCACTTTTTATGGCAGGGTCTTACTGTCATTCTACACGTCTTTTACAAGCCTTATATACTTTTCTGCTATTCCAGATGTTCTCATCCAATACTAAACTTCCTCCCTTAGCACCCTGTGATACCTTTTGCAATTCCTTTCGTCCTTTTCGGTGCTTTTCCATCAGAATGCTCAGAGCAAAACAGCGCGTCCATTTTGCTTTTTCCTGGCATGCAACCATTCTGTTCCTGGCTTGCCTCTACTTCTAAAAGAATATTCTCTGAAGTAAAAAAAATCTACTGGACCGTTGTAAGGTAAAGCATTACTGTTTGGACTAGAGAGTGTGGCAACATCCAGAAATCAGAAACTAGATGTAGCAGAGCTACGTATTCTCCTATGGTTTCTTTTGGTCACTCGCTTGGACAGAATCCGGAACGAGTACATAAGGGGTAGACAGCATGCCAGGAGTCTGGGGGTTAAGAAAAGGAAGGCAAGGCTTAGATGGTTTGGATTTGTCACTAGGAGGGAAGAAAAGAGATAGAAGGTGCAGAAGACTGTGCAAAATGGAGTTGACTAATCAGGTGTGGCGACTCCTAAAGTGTCCAGCCAAAAGAGAAAGAAGAAGAAGATCACATCGAGTCATCTTTTTGGACTTGGAGCCTCGTTATGATTATTCCTACTCTATGTTTTTACTTTCACTGCTGATCTCGGGGTAAAACTGGATGGGGCATCCTATTGTTTTCCATTTGCTTCTTTAGCAAACACAGGAAAAACACCGTCTGTTATTACTGTGATCTAAACTGCGTGATAAAGTTTATCGCAACAATGTCAGGCGAGGAAGGCACATTACTTTAGGAAAGAAAGGAAACAAAAATCTGATGAAAACGTTGATTGAAGTGACAGCAAAGAGAGTAAATATAAAGAATCGCTTTCAACAAACTTTTCACATCTAAGTAAAGAAAATCCTGGATGCCCTGAATTTGAAGATAGAAAAATATGCAGTGTGTTGAAATTCATTAACAGAAAATTACAAACTAGATGCCACAAATACCCAAAATCCCTTTCCCCCCCAAAAAACATTGCTTTTGGAGCCAAAACACAACAACAAGAACAAATTTTTAAACCCTAAGGAAGCCTGATTGGCTCAGTGGGTAAAACCTTGGATTTACAGTACCTGGTGCGAGTGCTTGAAGCGGGCCTTGGGCCTGTTTTATATATTTTCAATTTTGTTTTTTATTGTTTGGCAGGCTTCTGAAGCAAGTCAGCAGGCCTACAATTTGGTGAAGTTTGGAAACAGGCAGCCTTCTCACATATAACTTACTTACTTACTTATCCTCTTCGAGCTATGGGCGGCTCATAAGGCTTGACAGCATCCTCCGCCATCTCTCTCTGTCTTTGGCTATGTTCCTAACTTCGTTTCATGTTTGCCATCCCAGGCCATTTCTTTCTGCTTCCGTACTCCTCCGCCATGTTGTTCGCGGGCGTCCTCTCTTTCTTTTCCCCTCTGGTGTCCATGTTAGGGCTACTCTACAGCTATCACTTTGTGGTTTCCTCAGAGTATGTCCAATCCATCTCCATCTCCTACACCTTATGAGCTCTCCTACTGGATTGGTCTTCGTCCTAAGGTAGAGCTCGGTGTTTGTGACTTTTGTGGGCCAGAAGATACGGAGAATCCTTTTCAGACATTTTCTCTGAAATATTTCCAGTCTGGTGACATCATTTCCATTTAATTTCCACATCTCTCCTCCATAGAGTAGCATGGACATCACGTTGCTGTTATACACTCGAATCTTTGTCTTACTACTGTATTGGTTTGACTTCCAGAGTGGGTTAAGCATGGCAA
>RDPX01000251.1:777847-799824 GCA_003991215.1 Morbakka virulenta
CATCTTATTCCTGTTTTCTTTGCCGTTGTTGCTTTCCTCATGACCCAATCCACAGTAATAATGAAGAGGAAGCCTGACATCACACAGCCTTGTCGAACTCCAGTGTTCACAGAGAACCACTCTGATGTCTGCCCGTTGTTAATGACACAACTACTACTTTCTCTGTACATCTCATGCATGTCGTTCTCAGGTTGGAGACTTCCCGTAGGCTTTCGCCCCCAGCCGTCATATGCGTGTCTTCCCATCTGAGGTCATTATCTTCAGGGATTTCACACGACATGGTTCTGAGACCATAGGTTTTCATATTGTTTGCTGTCCAAGTTTCCGTAATCGGTGGTTGTTTTATGGGAAGGGGTGATTGGTCCCTTGCCAAACCCTCCTCCTTTCTCATCCGGGCTTGGGACCGGCAAGTGGCGGAGTTTCTCACATATAAAAGTCTATATAAAGTACAGCTTTTTAACGGACGAAGCAGCTAGCCATCACTGCACTGTATGTGTTGGGAGAGGGAATGTTGGATTTGGGTATGCGAGTGAGCCAGCAGGACACCACTTTCCTGGTAAAATCGAACAAATTGCAGTTCAGTGTCTACATTTTTACTATAGTTTGCTTTCATGATGCAATGGTTTGCATCACGAAAGAACCTAATTTGCCTGTCAAAAATATGGACATTATATTTTAGAATAAGTCTGATTGGATGACTATACGTTTGATTTTGCAGTGGATGATAATAAAAAATTTTTGTGATCAAGATCATAGCTAAAAATTAAAGCAAAATCAAACTGCAAGGATCAAAGTGAGAAAGACGTTGAGCAAGTTGGTCTTGTTCAAACACCAGTAAATGATGGAGAAATAAAAAAAGAGTTGTCCTGGAGACACTCACAAATAAAACAGTATCTCCAAAAGCCACCACAACACCCCAACACTGATTTTGTTGAGTTTGTTCTCTATAACGTTTTTTGTATTGCTTTATTTTTGCCTGCTACTATACGCAAAGCCTGTGGTAGAGCCAAACGAGCCCTAAGCAAAAAATCTCGGCGATTTAAACTAAAAATGCAACTTGAAAAGCAAGATATTTTCCGGAAATGAACATTGTACTTAAGAAATATTGGTTTACCCTCTCTTTTTTTCTTTTTCGTTTCACAGCAGACTTTGCCAGGCCTAACATAACTTGACCTCAAGACCAGAGCGTAACTTGATTTAAAATGATAAAATCGGTAAACCAAGCTCGGGGAAGCGACACTAGTAAAAATATTGAAAGGACTATCTGTGGCATTTGGGAAGGGGGGGGGGGGGAACTTAAATTCAACAACATGTTACTTGTAGGTTTGAAAAAATCGCCGTCATTTTTTGGGATCATTGAAAATTTGCGTCATTTTAAAGGGGCTACAAGAATGATACAGACCTGTCAAGTCTTCCGCATTTTGCGGGAGACTCCCGCATTTTGAAGTGAAAAGTTGTCTCCCTCCCGCATGTAATATATTTAGCAAAATCTCCCGCATTTCTTATCTGTGTGCATTTAAGAATTTCTAAAAGTCAAATTCCGTCACTTTTGGCATTTTATAGGGTTTTCTAATCCGTTTCTGTTTGTTCCTAGCGTTTCACATTTGTCCGCCGCGTAACTCGGACGCCGTACAATGAGCTCTGATTGTATTTCGTGCGGATGTAGCACAATAACTATTCCTCGTTTTTCGCTTGATCAAACAAGATGGCTGACTCACCGGAACGATCTGGACCATCGAATTCGAAGAGATTTAAAGGATCATTCAATTATAAAACGAAATATAATGCTTCCTGGTTTTCTCAGGATAATTTAAAAAAGTATAAAAATGTAATTTCTAACTCCAAGTTAGGAGATTTATATTTTTTCTGTAAAATCTGCTCCAAAGATGTTTCATGNTTTTCTCATCTTAACTTGTTATACAAAAAAGCTTGTTATAGGGATTCGAAAACAATTCTGTCAAGTTATGAGCTTGAAATTTTTTATCAGTTCTTCTTCGGGTGGTTGAGAAAATACCTGCCCAAATGAGTTACCGTGGAGTGAAAATTTTTGTAGAGCGCAGAGTCCTGCTGGGAAATCTACGTCAAATAAACAGCGGGTAAACATCCTAAACCTTTATAAACAAAGAAATGAGTGCTTTAACAATGTTCTACTAACTTTTCTTAGAGCTTTTTTTACCTGTAAACAACAATATCATCCCACATGTGTGCACGTTGAGTGTGACAGAACTCCAATTTGGATCACAGTAATGCCCACCGCTGGATTTCCTACTTCTACTGAACAATAAGAACTCGATCCAGTCTTTATTCTGAGATAGTGACTTTAACCGATTTGCAGCCTGGGCTGCAACAGCAACCACCAAAAATCGTCAAAACGAGAAAAATATGGCCGACCTCCATTCCGTTTTGTTTACACGTGTACGCACAGGAGTAACCTAATTTTTAAATGATACCGGCAATTCAGAGTAACAAGTACCATGCGGCGTAGATATGAACCTGACTGAAAACAAATATGCATAGTTAAGAACTAATTTTGCAGAAATTTGCCATTGAAAGTTTATTTTAGGTTTTTTATGATACATTGATCATGACGTATCGGCTGCCACATGATCTGCTGATGACTTAGGTAGGATGTAAAAGAAGTGGGCGATTATTCCAATAAGAGATACACTGTTAATATCGAATAAAAGAAAGATATTCTGAGGAAAAATGGGATCCTTTACTCCATCGTATTTCATTATTGTTTTGCTGATAATACTTTCTTGTGACGCGAAAACCAATGGTAACTCAGACAAGAAGCCAACACAGAACCTTACTTTGACACCGAAAGACATTTGTATCCTTTCCATTACACTCTTACGAATTACCAGGCATATTGCCACAAGTGTCGCGACAAACTTAAGTACCCCAGTTTTTGATGCACCATCCATGAGACCCCCACAAAGGCTATTCCCAGGTTTTTGTGTAAGGTTATTCAAAAGAAGGGAGCCACCGATTGCGATATTTTTCCTAATTCTGAAGGTTAATTATTATTTGGTTGAATACTGATACCTCAAACCGTGTAATTTCTTAAACTGTAGGCACATTTAGATACACTTTAATAGCCATAAAATTTCTTGTAATATTAGGGTGCCTAAGCAATAATTTCAGTTTGAAGTCGAAGTCTCATTAAGCCACTGTCGACCAGACTCGCATAATAACAACTTACAAACTTTGAAGTATCACCCACTATCCAAATTAATATCGAGGGCGTTTTGGGTTTTTTATTACACGATGATTGAGTAAACAGGGCCCCAGGGTCATGGAGGGTCCCGTGAAGGGTACTTATTTTGTGTAAATCATGTATGCCCTAAGTATGAATGCTTAATACTTTTTTCCACAAAAGTGTGACAGGATGAGTTTGCTAAATGATGTCCCTACCCTGCATCAAGCTGAAAGACACACACATACACACAAATATATATATATAATTATTGGTCACGATAAATCTGGTATAAAACCTTTTACACATTTTTTTAGTAAGTTGTTCCTCACATTAACGTAGGCTGATAAGATGCCTACAAAATAACTTAATTTTTCCATTTCTTTTATTTTCCACCCTCATGTAAGAAGCTTGAAAGAATGAGGATCAGTTCCATGGGCGCCATCATTGTTTTGAAGCTAGCATTAATACATGTGGTTCAAAGGACTACTATAGCCGAACCAAGACAACTTGCCCCAACAACTTAAAACTCACAACATATTAAAACAGTTGGTCTATTCCATACAGGGGATTTTGTATAGTCTGATTTCCTCCCTTTTACCATGCCAAACAGTAATTTCTATAGGCTGGAGCTGGTGGTTGGTAAAATGTTGTATATCCATCATTCACATCCTCATATATCAGTTGTTTGTGACAGTGTTACAGAAATTCATCAAAGCAAGGGGGATTCAGCTCTCTGTTTCAGATTGAATTTACAATACAATGGACCAAGCTAATTTTGGCAAGACTATAATATTGCTTTTACTCCCTATTAGTAGATAAGCAACACACACCTCCTGGTCTGGAGAACACTTAATTCTATATTTGATAAATGAAATAAATCTGTGAAGTGTATCTTCAGTTCCTATATTATTAATTTAGGTTTAAATATATGTAGCCCAATATTTTCTTAATGCATTATGTATAAAGATAAAGCTGGGTTCCAGGCAAAAAGGGTTGAGCAATTGAATGCAGTTAGGAGAATGATGACACTGCCCACTTATGAAAAAAGATATGCAATTGTAAAAATAGTACTGAAAAAATTGTTCAAGGTAAGTAGCCAAAATCCAGCCTCGTGTAAATTGAAATAATATTCAAAGACCCATTGAAGTTTTAAAAGTACATTTTTGTTTTTTTTTAAATATTTGCACCGCTTTTTTAGACTTTGCTTTGTATTCATCTTTCTAAAGTTGAGCCAGTTTTCTTTGAGCTAATTTTATTTAGACATGACCTTTCAGTTTACTTGAAATATACAATTTATTATCATGAAGATTTATAAGTAAATTTGTGTATATTTTTCCTTAGCAGATTTGACCTGCTAAAATAAATCTCAGTATCAAGCACTATATTATCTAATACCCCAGAGCTTACCCAAGTCCTTAAAGGTATTGTACATCATCAATGTTTTTGTTGTAAAAGCACATTTAGTTTTTTTTTTGTTTCATTAGGATCTCTCTAGGCAATTCATTCATATTGGGGTGTTCACATCTATATTTATCTAGTAGCAAGTTGAAGTGATCAGCCCATCTCGACAGTATTTCTTTTTTATCCATCAACAATGTGGTGTTGCTGGCTGTAAGGATAGGAGTTGATCCATTTGTTCTTGGTCCATAAACAGCTTTGAGTCCATCAAAGAGTGCCTTGGTGTTGTGTGCTTCAGCTGCCTCCTGTAATTGTATGACTTTGCCCTCCCACCATTTGTTCTTCATGGCTCTTAAACACTTCTTAGCAGCTCTTTTGCATTCCATGTATGCTTTCCTGAGGGACAGTGAATGTTTGCTCCCAATATACTTATGGTGTGCCTCATGCATGGCTTGTAGAATGTCTGAGATTTCAGCATCATTCTCATTGAACCAGTCTTAGTATTTCCTTTTCACAAAGCCCAAGACCATGGTTGCAGCTCCAAGGATTGTCTGCCAAAAGTCAGTCCACCGTTGTTTGATGTCCAGATTCTCATCAGCAGGAGTGTTGATTGAGCTAAGTCTGGAGTGTAATTGGTTTTGCAGTTCCTATGCCTTATCATCACAAGCGAGTGCTTTGACGTTAATCTTTTCCACATGAGGTTGGCACTGTCTCCTCTCAGGTGGCACAAGCTTCAGATTCATTTTACTTTTTAGAAGAAGATGGTCTGACAGCCAGCCGCTGCCTCTCATCTCATGTGTGATGTTTAGATCTAGAGTGCTTCCAGGTTATCTTGTGCTTGTTGGCCTGTTGGAATAAGGTGTTGGTAATGCAAAGGTCATGAGTTGCACACATAGACAGCAAGATATTTGCATTGCACTTCCCTAAGCCAGAATCTTTGTCCACATAGTGTGATCCACCCCTACACACGCATTAAAGTTGCAAAGTATGATCAACTTGTCCTTTTTCTGTGTAGCCAGGATGACTGTTGATTTCTTCGTAGAATGGACCCCCCTTTCATAGGTGTGCGTCATGGTGGGTGCATAGGCACTGATGATGGATGCATATTCAATTTTGTCTAGTTTCAGTCGTAGCACCATTATCCTGTCTAATATTCCTTGTGGGACTGACTCAAGGTTGCGTGCCAGTGGTGTGCAGATGGCAAAGCATACACCTGAAATGTGAGGTACACTTTTAGGTTTACCTATCCAGAAGAAAGTGTATTTTGTGCAGAGTTCCTCTATGCTGGACTCCTCTTGCAGCCATGCCTTGCTAAGGACTGCTATGTCAATTTGTTAGTCATGAAGCTTGGGACCAGTAATGGCAGTTCTTCTTTCTTCCTAATCTTCGTTGTCTAGCAGGGTATGCACATTCCAAGATCCAAAGATAAGTGCAAGTTTCTTTCCAAATTTCTTACTGCAAGACTGGATGCCCAAAGGGCATGGCAGCCCCATAGGGACAAGTGGGATAAGCAATGTTTGGGGTGACAGTGCTGCTCCTAAATAGGCCTGCTCAGCCATCCAAGGAGGATACGAATGGCCAATCTATCCCAGGTGTTAACCAAATGACCATCACCTTTAAGCCACATACGTGCAGAGTCTTGGCTGAGAACACCCAGTAGCATCCTCTACCTGTCTCCATCACCACTATCCATCACCATAAAGCTTGAGTTAGTCAAGAGATCCACCCTCTCTACCAGGAGACCCAAACCACCGGTGCTAAAGATAGCCACATGGCAGTGAGAATACTGGCCACAGGTTTTATTTCAGATTATCCTTCTCCGGAGTGGGTTGCTGAATAGCTGAGAGCCTCATCTGCCCTTGGTGGAGTGGGGATACTGCCTTTATTGGGGTTTGCTGGGTCTGCCATTAAAACTGTTGACCTCAGTTGTGGTTCGTCCACTTTCTCTGCCGTTCCAGACTAAAGGCACTGAGGGAAAGCATTCTGCAACAACAACCTGATGGCAAGCTGCTAGTTCCCCTCACTTAGTTTAACACCACTGTTGAGTTGAGGTCCTGGGGTCTGGCCACCAGCATGCACAACTGACTACTTGGAGCCATAAGTGAGAGTTGAATAGAGTGTTGTGGACCAGTGATCCCATCCATGCCCTACCAGCATTAGAGCATATGACAGATAGGTTAATTCAAGGTGCTACCACTAACACACTGCCCTATTTACCCCAGGCTGAAGTTACTTATGCTGAAACTATCATAACTTGTACTTTTGGCCAAAGGCTTGGAGATTTGGAGAATATACACCAATATTTTCTGAAAGGTATTCCATCTTGTTGCTTTTCCCCTACTGTTTAGAACATTTTCTCAAATTGACCATTTTGCCCAGAAACCCCATGAGTGATGTCCATTTATATTTCTAAAAACTGTCATAAGGTACTTGCATCCAACATTGTTCTTATATTTTACAAAGTTCTTTCTGTTGGTGGTGTAGACATTCAGGTAGAAGACATTTTTTAATGAATCACAACCTCATTTTTCTTTTAGTTGACACAAAAATTTTGTTTTGATGTTATCCTATACTTTTGTAAGTTTATGAAAGCCTAAAGCTGTTGTGTGAAGGTGTAGTGAAACAAAAGCAAGAGTCTTCAGGATTAGGTGATAGTAATCCACAAGGCTGCCAAGCATGGACAGAGTGACTTTGATGTTGGTGGGATAGCCAGTCCTCATACTCACAGAAGAAATAACCATGCCTGGGTGATAAAAAATGGATGATGATGATGATTGGTGGTATGAGCCATATCTGTCTTTTGACTATATCTTCAGATACTCTGATGGTTTGGTCTTACCTTTAAAGGCAGCTATTTGTGGTAATTTCAATCCAAACCCTTATTTGTTTTAATGTTTGTGAAAACAGTATCTATGAATGAAAGGAAGTATTGAGCAAAACTTATGACATGGTGCCTTAAAAGTTGTTTCATCTCAGTAATTGCCTTCTCCAAGATGTTTACCTTTAAATTTGCATGAAAGTATGTAGCAACATCAGTCAGTGATAATTTGCAAAACTGTAGTGCCAAGACAGGATTGATGATTATCTTGGTTCAAAATCTGAATCTGGGCCACATCACAAGCATGTAAAAAAGTTTTTTACCATCTGACCATTAACAAGCCTTCAAAGCCCAGCTTTTTCCTCAGTATGTATTTGCAGCTTTATCATAAATTGTTTTTCTGATTCCATTAATCCAAAACTCCCTGCCTCAAGAAAACCATTAGCCCTGTTATTTTCTGGGGTGTGCATTGTATAAAAATTGTTTTTCTGTCACCATTTGCCATTGATCTTGTAATACTGACATACTTATGATCTTTCATGATTTGAGTGGCTACAAGAGTTGTTAAAGAGCTCATTGGCCATGAATGAGTATAAATACTTTCACAAAGACAGTCGTTTTGTAAATCAAATACTATGTGTAACAAAAACATATCCACACAATTTTTTGTATTTTTAAACTTTGATTTTGGTCAGCCAGCATTTTTCTCCACCCACATCTGTGGCATCATTTTGTGATATTTTTTTAAATTATTTTTTATTTCATTGTATTTCAGAAAATTTCTTTCTCCGGTTCTCCTGGTTTCGATGAGAAAGCAGTGAGGAACTTTCTGTTTCTTCTGACAGATCCCTTTGGAGTTTCACAATGTTGGAACGAGGCGTATCTACTGTTTTTGTTACAACAGCCGGAACTTTCAGGTCATGGACCCATACTGTTTTTTTTGTAGGCAAAATTTTTATCGACGAGTTTTGTAGGCAAAACTCGCCGATAAAAATTCAATATCAACATGTGGGTTCAACAAGTCATTTTACTCCAAATCACGTGACTCTTACGTCAAATTTACATTATAATAATTTGCATAATACAACACACTTGTTATCTTGTTAATTTTTTTGCATTCCTTTTCTTATTTACATTTGCCCATTGCAGATGATAGCAGATGCCAAGGTAAAAACAATAGAATCAGGACATATACCAGGGGGAGAGTTCCCAGTAAAGCAAGCAGATCGAGAATGTAAGAAATATGTGGGAGTTTTTGTAATAAAAATATTGCTTAAAGCCTTGTTTTTTTAGTTATTTGTTTTTAACATTTATGAACATTCTATACTAATTTCTTCACAATGTGATTTTAAAGGGTTTATTTTTGTCATTCTTTCATAATAAGTGTTGCTGAAGTATTTTCTTTCATGGCTGAGTGTAATTAACAATAATTAACAATTATTCATTCATTCACTTATTTATTTTTTACTTATTTATTAGTGTTTACATATATTTATTTTGAAACACAAATTAAGAATTTGAGGCAACCAACAAAAATAAATCCCCAGAGTTATAGAGCTTTAAACATGATATTTTGTCAAGACAATTACCAACTTCTTCAGTTGTAAACTGTTAAGTTTTTCGAGAATTTGTTATCTAGCAAATATATATATGCCAACAATTTTGTAATTGAAACATTGTTACACAACTAAGGAGGTTTATGATTTGAGAGAGGACTCATGGTGGCACCTAGAAAACCATATTTGTGACCATTGAGTTCCCCTTTACTGCTTTGAGCTGTTGAAAATAATGCAGCCACTTACACACAACTTTTGCCTTTATCTATGTCACATTGTAACTATCTGATTTCTATTCCTTTGCTATTGGGCATGTTCTAACTGAGCTTCTTTAGTAACTAGCTCCTTTTCCTTGTGGACCATGCCACATGCAACCTTCACTTACGTGCGATGTTTGTCACAATTATCTATCCACCATACTAGAAATATTATCAACATCTGTTTTGGTTTATGTAAAAACACTCTTGCCCTTGTAAACTTTTCCTAGACTGGCAACTCCACTGTTTTGCAAATTTCATATAATATTTTTGCCTTTAGTAGACCTTCAAGTACTTTGTTGGTTACCATTAGGGTATAGTCTCATTTCATTGCCACGAAGCTAATCAGCCTTGATTAACAACCGCTCCAGTGGTAGTCACAAAAAACTGGTACTGATAAAGTGAAACCAGTAAAGATGTAAGTGATTAGATCAGCTAGCTTTGACCCCATCTTAGTCTAACAGCGAATCTCATTTGCAGATTCATTTCAAACTAAACAGTTTGTACTAAACGGCTCATTACATTACAACTTAGAATCAATAGTTACCTAAAATAATTCGCCTTAAAATGTTTGTTACATTTAACATTCTCAGTGCTGTAAGCAGTAAATTCCGGTAAAAGAAACTGTTCTAGTGCTCTCTATGAATGGCATGAAATGTAGCTGTAATATATTATAAGGGAAAATCCCATATTACTCTGGTACCAACTAAGCAAACCTAGATTGTCAGAGCTTTCAACGCACCGGAGGGAGTCCCATAGATTACGAACCACTAATGCACCTTTGTGACAGTGAGTTCGAATCACATTTCTTTTTTTTGCTTATGCATATTTTTCGAATACAAACCCTAGTACTTTGTATTCACACTGTTGTGTCCTACCTTAACAGCCGATATTTCTCAATTATATTATATGTAACTTTATATAACATAATTAAAATATATATTTAAGTATACCGCTAAACACCCTTTTTGATATTTCTGGGATCAGAGTCATATTTTTGATGAGAAAACTTTCCTAAAAAGTCACCTGTCAAAAGACAAAAGTCGGGATTGTTCAAAGGCAGTAAATTTCTTCACTTGGACAAGATTTTGGGCTTTTTTTCTAACCATTGCTCTGTTTTGATACGAATGGGTTCGCTTACTTATTATTATATTTCATCTTAATGCAGGTAAACTACATAAGAAAAACACAATTTCTGGTATCGATGTAGGACCTGATAAAATTGAAATTTTTGTTTTGAAAAAAAGCACAACAGGCTTATGGAAGTATTAATCAATTTTTAGATTATGTCTTTTTAAAAGAATGTTGTTTTATACAGAATACTTTACTAGCCGAATATTTTGTGGTACATATTTTCCTTCAAAACCCATTTTGTTCACTTTTAGCCATTGCTTTTGTCTTTGAAAATATTGCTTTCTTTGGGGATATTTTACTGCGAATGCCAAAGATAACACATGAGGTAAGTGAGTTGCAGTGTTGTTTGTGCCATCTCAGTGATTACGATTTACTTGAATTTGTGTAAATGGTTTACCACGAAATGACAAGATGAAAAAACTAGTGTCACAGCCCATTTTGCCAATAAGAATGTATACGAAATAACGGGAGTTACTAAAAAAGAATGGAAATAGTCGGAAGACATTTGGATTTAGTATAGGGTTTTAGTATGGACTTTTAATATTAATCATTGGCGGAAACAGGAATACTGTTTATTAATTGGTAAGTTTAAAATACAGTTTTAGCCTTTTCAGGCCTGCCGATTGAATGCAGTTGTTGAAGTCTGAGGTTTTGGAATTGTTGTAATGTGAGCTGTAAGCGATGTGCACTCTTAAAAGCAGAAAATTCAGAATTCAGAAGCAGGGAGCTCACCATTAAGATGTAATCAGTATGTTCTCTGATCTCTAATCATGTTTCTGGTTTCAGCCTTAGTCTTCCAGCTGTAACTGTAGTTGTTAGTCTGTATTAGCACTTCTGTCTTTGTCGATAGCTAAAACTCAAAAGTTGTTTTTTGTTGTGTTTTTCAGATATTGTAATTGCCTGAAGATGGCAGTTATGTCGACAAATTTTGCATCAAACTGAACCTTGTTGGCTCCATTTATTCATAGAAAATTAATAATTATGCGGTTTGCTTTTGGTGCAAGCTCCAGACATTTTCTGTGGAATATCGAGCACAATGCTACCCATGTACATTAATCTTACAAATCTTACCTATATTGTTGCTTAGACCGAGTATACTTAGTTGCAGAACTGCTATCAGCGTGTGCCAATGGTGTGACTGAGGACGACGTGATAAACTCCTTTTCAAAACAGGTTTTCAAATGTTGAGAACCATCAGAGTCAATGCCAAATCATCCCACGAATTATTTCAACACATGGTAGTTGTTAAGGCCTAGACAAAAGTAAACTTAGGCGATTTCTGGTCTCTCAAAAGAAGAGAAACGATTCAGTTAAGGTACCAGTTAGAGAAACCTAGAAAAATTGTACTGAATTGCCTTTGTATTACGCTCGAAAAATGGTGCGATGACTAGGGGTTTTTTCAGAGAAGCATTTTGTTGATATTTTTTTATGGTTACAAGTCGTGCTTCATTTATTACACCATTTATGTGGAACAAAAACCGCATATATATTTCGTCATTTATACTAGACATATGTAGGAGATAAGGAGATAAGAATGCACATATTAATATGAGTCTGCGATTGATTATAAATGTCTTGGAGGAACTATGATCTTTAATTCCCTGTTAATTTATTATATTGAAACTTTTTGAATAAGGCGTAAGAAATGGAGCATGAAACTTACTAATGTACTGCAATTAATATTATAAGGATAACATACGCCCCCGGCAGTTAGGGGGCGGGGCCGTAAAGGATGCCTACAGGTTAATTAGTTTATCCTTGCATGCTTTTTATTGCCAAAATTGTTTTTAATGTTGCAGCTTTTAATCATGGTCACATGTTTTGTGCAGCGTGTTAAAAGCCTATTATCTGAAGAAACGTTAATCAACCTAGATGAATGTTTCTTTTCTTTTTCTCTCTTGTTGTTTACTGTGTGTTGCTGTGTGCTTACCATATTTTCTTCACCTGGCGTGTTTTTTTTACTGACAGCTTCTTAAACCACAAAATGAATGGCGGTTGTTAGTTAAATGGGGAGTTAGTTTTTGCAATGAATCCGGAATTTTTACAGGAGCAAATGAAGTCTTATTAAACTTAGTAAGTATAACTTTATTTTGTTTTGGGGTCTTGGGCTGGTACATATTTATCTAGAACATCTTTAAGTCAAAGGCACTTGCTGTGCAGCCACAAATTTCATATTCACCATATGTATTTGGAAGATTTTGTAGTACTAAAACCTTTTGCTTAAGTAATCAGTGGAGGCGTTTGCCTGATGAGGTTAAAGGAACAAGGTTAAAGGAATGATATTTGATATTTATCATACAAAAATCCTATTATACAAAAACTGGCATCAATAACGGAAAAAGTGTTGTAACTGCCGTTACCAAGCCCCTTCATACTTATCTACTCCATACACATGCCTTACGTTTTTAGCCGTTTCTTTTATGTCTCTGTATGGAATGATTGATAAAAAAAGTACACCACCTCACTTGATTGCCTGAAAGCAAATCGCTGTTTCATCAGGACACGCCACCACAGACGAAATATGTTCAAAAGGAGTAAAGTGAGCTATATGACCTAAACAAAAAATAATAATTCTTGTTTAACAATAGAGACACCAACTGATTTCTATTTCAGACCATCTAAAAGCTTACAGCCCGATTCAGTGATAGTAATTCCTTATGCCTGTTGTAGTTTTATACATTATAAAAATTTTTGTTGGTTCTTGTTAAGTATTGGAATAGTAGCTCGTTTTTAATTGGGAGTCCCTCGCGTTATTTCTTTTTTGCCGTTGCCATAGAGTATTTAAGAGAGTATGGCAGTAGACTTCGACTTTGTGATGAGTATAGCCCCTAACATGTATAATTATTCGATTAAGTTTGCAATTTTATGACTTAACCACAAAAGGACAATTTTAGACAACAATGTTGCTTCATTTGGCCTATTATTAGAAATGTTATTATCATGCGATGTCAGTCGATAGGTGAAGAGAATAAAGTATCATTTTATTTGCTTTTTATTTGTAGCCTTTTGCAATTGTTATTTTTCACGACTTTTCACTTCAAGAAGGTGCGGTAGAAAGTACATAACAAGATGTTGCCTAATTTACTCCTCATTGTTTTGGCTGAGGCCATAATGTTAATATTTCGATTGACTCACAAATGAAGCCAAATTACATATCATTAGTTTTACTTAAAACAAGTCCCGAAAAATATTTTGCCTTTTGAAAGCATTTGCGGACAATTTTTCATGTTGTATGGAATGGAAGTAAACGTAAGCTCTTCTCCTTCCTTGTCACTTAAATTTTTTTATGTCCAGTGATTCAAGATTAAAAGAGTACTTTGTGCGCTGTGAGAAGCTAGATTAAGATATTCACAATCGAGTGTGCGAATAAGATCTAATCTAGTTGGGAAGATGTATTTTGTTAGCTTCTAAACATTTAAATTTTTTCACGCAACATGCATGGTAAGTGCTTTTATTAATTATGTAAGTTGGATTAAGTTATTTTTTTAACGATGTGAGCAATTGGTAGCTTTTAAGTATTCAAATTCGTCTGGTTCGTCATGCTGAATAGTTTGCCGATGGCTTTTGAACTGGTGAGAAAGGGTCTGGTTTAGCGAAAAATAAGTTATTTACTTGTGTGGCGTGAAATATTGGTTGTTACAAAACCAATAGACACCACTGTGTTTTTAGTGTTTGAAAAAGCACACATGTTGTAAAAATAGTGGTTTTATATGACTGAAAAAGAATTTTCGTAAGAGACTGCATTGTAAGTGGTATCTGTGCGCCCCATTATATTTACCTAAGACACCATTGAAACAAGGTTTTGGAAACTGGAATTGGATTAGAGAATTGGCTGCGGTTAATTGGAAAAACACTGTATTCACTAAAGTACACATGTTACTACCCGAGCTTTATAGCTAAGGTTGGAAATCAAACCCTTAAACATCGCGACATTAACAAGATTGCTTGAGTCAAAGACGGCATTTGCATTTACTTCCATTTTTTTACACAAGTATTTATTCCCATTGTAGTTGAATCTCGCTGTAGATTCTATCAACCTATTTGTCATGTCTACCGATGATATAATAGCGCCTCATATATCTCTGCCCTTTGTATTTTTATGCTTTTATCCTCTGTCCAAGATTAACCCTTTCTCCTTTAAAGCTACTGTGCGATGTAATTCACATTCTGTAGCTCCATTGACTTTTGCAATAATCATTTCAACAGATATTTCATCAACCCAGTAGCTTTTCCTAGTTTCATTCTGTTAATGACTGTGGATTACAACATTGTTTTGACAGGTCGTATTTGGTAGTTTGAAAATAACAAATTTTGATCAGAAGATTTGAGACATCCGAAGTGTTAATAGCGAAAGTAGAAGTTGCCGTGGAATGACTAGATTTCTACATATTCTAGCTGTACATGTATTTGCCCTTGATGTTTTATCTTTAAATTATCATTTTTAGGTTGCACAAGAGCTCGGTTTAGTGCCAAGGGATCCAAATTATGTAAACCCGTATAAGGAAGAAGGATATCAGGTGAGAGTTTTACCTTAAAAACTGAAGGATCCTTCTTCGTTTTCCTCTTGTTTTATGTTAACTTGGTTCCTAACCTTTTTCTTATTGTTGCCACATTTTAGCAAATTCATTAAGACTATGTGATAGGGTTCCCATATTTCGTCCACGTGTTGATTGCTTGAAAATAGATTTTTCTCCATTCAGTTCTATTTTATCTTTTTTTAAATATGAGTATAGGTTCCTTTGAAACTTTTCTTCGGTTTATCAGGCTTACCTGCTTCCTTTTCAATTACAAACTTCAGTTAGTTATTGCCTCGTTTAATGTGATCCATCCAATATTTCTTTCAGCAGATAACACGGGATTTCTGGCTTTGCTTTATCAACTGACATACTTCGTCATCAGTTTTTCTACCAGTCTCAAACCTTTTGAAGATCATACATGAATCAGACACTAATAGAAAATAATTTGTTCGTCAGTAGTACGAATTTTTCCCGATTCGAATATTTTGTTGATTCTTTAAACCATACCAAATTGTATTATTGCATAATTTAATGACAAAGGAGTACAAATAGTTTCATTGTATTTTAAGCTAATCAGCATTGTTTGTTTAACTGAAAATTTTGTCAATAAACCAATAAATCGTCAAAGTTGTGTTTTTTTCAGTAAAGAAAAATTTATCCGCCCAAATTTGAGACGCCACATGGATTATGCAGGTCATGGTTTTGACCTGTATCAGAAGAAGGGAGTAACCCACTGCCTTGTTATTCACCTTTTTTGGTCTCGGATGTCGTTGGAGCCAATGCGACCTTTCCGTAGTACTATCTTTTACTGCATTTATGGATCGTTCGGATGAAATTGGGGAAACTGACTTCATCACACCACCTTGTTCTTGCAGACTAATAGCTACGTAGACGGCAGAATGTACAGGCCTTCAAAGTACAGGCCGCTTTAATTTCAGCTTACTTTTGCCCAGAAGTTTATCGTAATTTTGAATTAAGTTACGTTGACTATTTGCCATCATTTTACTTGATTTATGATTACGATTTTTTTAAACAGGCAATGGAAAAACCGAAAGATGCAAGTACATCAAAAAGAAAAACTAAAGCCAACACACACAAAAAAAAGCGAGGGCCGCGATTGAGTAAGAGAGAACTCTAGTCACACGCATGTACTCTTTTATACAATTTTTGAATAAGTAGCCGATATATTTTAACTTATGTTCAGATTTCTTCTGTTAAGACATTTGAGGGTATTTTGCACTTTTGTGATATGTTGTGCAAATATTCGGTCTCTTTCTTGTTTCATCTTGCTCTTTGTCGAAGTCTCCGTCTTTCCCGTGCTTAATTGCCCTATTTTAATAGAAAGTTGCCCTTTTTGCGAGTAAACAATTGCGAGGCAAGGCTTGACAATATTTTCAATCCTGTAGATAATAGCAACCGACTTTATAATAAACGAGACTGAGAAAAGGAACATGAACTTAAGTGAATTACTTGAAGATGTGTACTATGCTGATGGCACAATGGCATATGTCTATAGCATATGGCTATGGTTGTAGCATATGAACAGAGAAAGAAAAAATAACTAGAAGAAGTAGCTATTAGCGTCCGTCTCGAAATAACCCCGGGAAAATAACACCAGAGCACTCCACACGAATGAAATGACTAGTAATAAAAAATAAACCAATGCAGGAGGATGACACCTTTAAGTATCGATGATGCACTTCGGATATACAAAAGAGGCGGTAATGAAGTAGAACTACTTTCAAACCCTCGTAAATAAGATTTAAACCTCAAGAATGACAAGCCTGAAATCAAAATAATGATATTTGATGTAAATGTCAAAGGAATTTTGCTTCATGGCTGAAAAATCTTGATGTTTAGTTGAATGCTAAAGAAATGTCGGATTTAACGTCACAAATGACTTAATAGGTTATTAGGGTTTTTTCGCATTCACTACTGAGTCAATCAAGTGAAGAGAACATTACAATAATTATCGTTATAAAATGAATTGACTGGTTGTACCACGGTCTGAGAAGAGATCATCTGTCAGTTAAAGTAGCAACCTTCAAATTGACGCCAAAAGAAACGGAAGAGAAGACTAAATACCAAGTGGAGAAATTACGTCACAAAACAAATGAAAACAATTGGGCATTAAAGGCACTGAAGTTGCTCAACTGATTTCTAAGGTAGTTTTCTATGCAAGATCCAAATATACCCATTTTATCCAATCGGGTCAAGTTTTTGAGACACGAGGTTGTAAAAGAATTGTTATTAACGCCCTTTATCACTATTTATTACCTTTAATTTTGGATTTAATGCTTCACTAAAAGCATGCATTTTATGAAACAAACCAGAAAATAAAGATTGTACGTTGCACAAAAGCTAATTATGGATGAAGGGCATTTTTAGTACTGTACTGTACTGAGTTGTCACCACGTCTCGTTTCAAACTTAACAGTAGTACACAAGAAAGTTCATTTCACAAAGGCCTTGGTAGCGTTCTTCCATGACACCAATGCCCTGGTGTAAACGCTCTCCCTGTTCCTCACTTAGGTCTCCACAGTTCTGAGGGAAATAGTCTAAGTGGGACCGTAGAAAGTGCAATTTGATTGACATCCGAGCCCCTAATTTTTAATAGTTCTTTAGGAGTTCGTCGACTTCCTTCTCGTATTCTGCATCCCGGTTGTTTTAAAGGAAGGTTGTAAATACTGACTTAAGCGACAGCCAAGCAGACAGCTCGGCCGCACTCAGTGCACCATCGAACATTGAGTCCTTCATGAGTTTTTGTATCTGAGGCCCATCCAAATTCCCAGCCTTAAGCTTTTCAAAGCTTATTCGAGAAAACTTCTGCTGAAGGAAAGTAAACCGTCTGCCTTCCCTGTACATTGCCTTTACAAAGTTCTTCATAAGTCCCAGTTTGATATGTAAGGGTGAAAGTAATATCTTGTTTGGTTCAACAAGAGGGCGAGACTCAACATTGTGCGAACCAGGTACCAACCTTTTGTCTTGACGGCCATTCTTGTCTGATATAATGTTGATCATCAGCCCGACTGTCCTACAAATACAGAAAGGATGAACACTTTATGTACCCACCCTGTAGTCCTGAGGATCAATATCAACTTTAAAAATAACCTTTTTCTTTTCAGTTACTCACAAGTAGGCAAAGATACATTTAACATGATATTTACATTTTGAATATATTTTCATTACGTTTCTTCAAATCATTTTTACTCGTTTGCTGATGCATGTCAATATCAAAGAATTTTGAAACTTCTAACAAATCAGCACTTACAATCCCTTTAATTAATGACGTGAAATGAACAAGTTCAAGCACGAGCTCTGCTTCCAGGCCCTCTAGATAGTGATGGACGAGATTATCTGCAACTTCACGTAACTCTCACTGAACAACTGAGGCAGAGGTATTGTGTGTGTATAAATTTCATCACAAATTGAATCGGATAACTATTAGCTAGTTCCAGATCCTCTATTTCCAAGATGACTCGCTAAAACGTGTCGTACTTACTCATAAGCTCAACAACGCTAAGGAGGTTGCCGTTGTGAACTTATTCTGTTTTTAGGTTATAAAATAATTACAAAATCTTGTGATGAGTGCACTTTGCTTAGTAGATAAGAGTTTGCAGTGGAAACTACATCTTCCCCGGTACTTTCAGAATACAAGAGCCAGTAGAAACCAAGAATTTCATCACTTAGTAGACGCTGTCAGGTATGTAACAAACTAGTGCAATGTTGTGTTCTATCTTTTCCTTTTACCGCCGAGTTTTTAAATCAGAATTCGTATGACAACAGCTTATGCCCTTGTTCAAACCAATAATTGCGAAATTCGTCACGAATGTTATTTGGCCACAATCCGACGCCCTTTGAATAAAAGTTGTTCTTAGTTCTGTTACTCGCCATCCCAGTCGAAGTAACAAGCTTCTTCTAGGGCAATGGCATCCCCTGTAGTTGCAATTTCTGCAACTGCTTCCTCAGTTATTCTACGATGATGATCCTGTCCTTCCTGAGATGTAGACTCGGACTGAATTGATTGCCTGTCAGATGCAGGTTTGGTACTTAAATATTTNCATCCCAGTAGAAGTAACAAGCTTCTTCTAGGGCAATGGCATCCCCTGTAGTTGCAATTTCTGCAACTGCTTCCTCAGTTATTCTACGATGATGATCCTGTCCTTCCTGAGATGTAGACTCGGACTGAATTGATTGCCTGTCAGATGCAGGTTTGGTACTTAAATATTTCGATTTATTTGATAGATTGACAATAAATTTATGCTCGTTTATTTTTGCTTTCCTTTTCTCACATCCTGACTTATTGCGCCGGCCTTGGTCTTTCTCCGTACTGGTATTAACACCGACTTTTTTCAGTATCGCCCATTTCTGTTACATTCAAGCACATAAAACAATCAATTACTCAGCAAACTACACTTTACATGGGACCCTGAAAAGCACGAGTTTTGACAGCAAGAGGAATTCTGACAGCAGCGCTTTTAGTGCCGCATGAGCTCTCTATCATGTTGAATTGGCTGACCACAGGGCAGGAAGTAACAACACGTATGGGACATTCTTCAGACTTGGAATAGAGAAGAGAACCTCGCTCCTTTGTTCAGTGGGGTAGCTTTGTTTGCGCTTCATAAATATGTTTCAAAATAATGCAATACTGATAGTTAGATAGTTAGAATAAACTCATAAATTGACAACACAGTATCAGTATTTTATCTTCGTTTGGAGAAAAAGTTCAGGGAAAAAGTGCCCAAAATTGACGTCAACTTTAGGGGGAGGGTCAGAAACCCAAAAAGTTGACAAGAGGGGGGTGAGGGATAAAATGGTGAAAAAGTGGTTGACGTCATTTGTGAATGATCCCCAAACTGAAAAACCTAACAAATTAAAAGATGTTTTCGTTTCGAATATTTGCCTGCGTGTTGCTAAGGAACCCCATATCCAAATTTGAGTTCTTTTTTAGAACTTTATTACCGTACTATTGTTTTTCATTGACTCAATTCGGTAAACCGAAGTACTAATCATTGATCTGCTACAATTGGCCGCATTTCGATCCCATTCAGACACACATTTACATTTATAAACACCTATATTTTTGTGTTTACTAATCTTCTTCGTATTGATATAGTTTTTCAGTCGAGACGATTTGAAATCATCAGTTCTTGAAGAGAAAACTAGGGAAATCGGTGAGCATCCGGCTGATAACATTTTCTATTTCTCTAGTTTTTTCTTCAAAATTTAATGTCATATTCAGAAAACGGCTTTCACCTTGGGTACAATGGAAAACACATACCCTGCATCGTGGACATCTTTTCCTGTGAGTGTTTTTATTATAGTGCAACACACAATTATATGGTAGGAGCAATCACATGATTGTGTTATGAAGCATAATCTATTTGGAATACTCACCACACAGGTGAATGCTTTCCCGTAAAAAGTGGATAAACTTTCTTGTTCCAAACTGATAAACAATGGACATGTCCCTGCTCACTGAATTATTTATTTATTTCATTGATAGCTACATCAGTATTCTTTATAAATTCAACATATTCCTGTAAAGAGGTCGTCTTGCTTTTCCTTTATGTATAGAGGACATATTCCAATGGTTTTACAAATCGTAGCCTAAACCTGTGGATGGGGCCTGTGAGGCACGAGTTTGACGCCACAGAACTGCAAGACACTCTACAAGAAGTTTAACATTCAACACGCCAACCAGCAAGAAGGACAAGATAAAGACGATGAGCCCCCTCCAACCTTTTCAAAAGTTGAACAGGCAATTAAAAACATAAAAAGCGGAAAATCACATGGAATTGATTCACTTCTCCCTGAACTCCTGAAAAGAGATGGAAACATTGTCATTCTATACTTCAAAAACCTGTGCACAGCAATTTGTAAAGGACTAAAATGGTCATCAGACTTAACAACCTCCGTTTCTGTCCTTCAGCCGAAAAAATGAAACACCCTCGACTGCAACAACAACTGAACTATCTCTTTGATCAGTCATAGCAGGAAAATCATTTCTAAAAATCATCGCAAACAGAATGCAAACAAATTGACCAATGAAATTGCAAAAAGTATAAGCTTTGGTTTCTGGGAGAGGAAACAGGAGACCAAACACTCAACCTAAAGATGTTCTTGGAGAAGACCGTGAAGTCGGAACAGATTTATATCTCTGTTTTATTGATTTTTTGCAAGGCTTCGACACATCAGTCCAAGAGGTTTTTTATAACACGATGTCAAAAATGGGCTTTCCAATTCATACTGTCGATTTGGTAAAATCCCTCTATATCACCCAAAAAGCAATGATCACCTAATGTTTGACAACCAAAATGTCGAGAATATAGATTAGTTTAAGTGTTTGAAGCACTGATTAATTATTAACCATGTGGACGACTCAGATGAAGTACATAGACGATCCTCTATGAGGAATGAGGCAATGTCATCATTAGTCAACACCTGGAAGGAGAGATCAATTTCAGTGGAAAGAAAAAAAATGAAGCAGCTTTTACTAGCACTGGTATTTTCAAAAGCTGCATATAGATCCGAATGCTGGATCCTAAAGGAAGTCGAACAAAGAAGAATAACTGCATTTCAGCTGTGGTGCTGAGGTCGAATACTTCGCTTAAGCTGACTGGACCGATGCACAGACGAATGGAAGCTGAAAAAAAATTGGGGAATGCCTAAGACTACTCAATTTTATCAACAACCACTTTCCAATGTTCTAAGAACACATGGCAAGAACAACTGAAATGATACATGACTAACTTTTCGAAACGGTTCCAAACATCAGACAGAGATCGATCAAAAACAGGACTTTCCGACAATGTCAAAGGCGTAGGACAAAACGTGTTTTCGGAGATTTGTCAATGGTGCCACGGCTGGCCAGTTATGACCAATCCGTCCAAGAGAGAGAGATAGAGAGAGAGAGAGAGAGAGAGAGAGAGAGAGAGAGAGAGAGAGAGAGAGAGCGGGCCTAAGTTGTGATAGGGGACACGATATGTTGAAGGGTAGCATAATACCTGGAGTGTGTGATGTGTATTTGTCTTTGCAGATGGAAGCGATATGTTGTAATGTGTGATACAACAGCTGCTGCTGTCTGCTGTATTTT